>VYZR01082764.1:10338-20598 GCA_013400675.1 Oxylabes madagascariensis
AAAATAAAAATTCTATGAAATCTTGACTACTGTTTTCCATCAGTTTCATCACTGCAAGCTACCCATTATTTCAAACACAGAAGTGAGAGCTTTTGAATGGTGACAAATATCTTATGATACTCTTCATGGAAATGGTAAAGCCAGTTGCACTTTGTCTGCACATAATGAACTCCTTGATGATAATCATCTACTACTAATACAAAACTCTCCACTTGAATGAAACTTTATGAATATTAAGTGGCACAAATTCCCTACTTGGAAGGGTTGACTATTTAAAATAAGAAAGACAATATCTGTTTCTTACAAACCAAACAAGAAAAGAAGAATTACCTGAAAGAAATTCAATTCAGCCATTTAAGAATTATTATTGTTGCTTCCAGTATCTTTTGTCTGGATACCAAGAGAGAAAAATATTGTCAAATCCTGCAGTGAAGCTTCTAATTAAACAGTAGTCAAGATTTCATAGAATTTTTATTTTTAGCCTGTTCCTGTATTTTTTATTGTTTGCTGCAGGAATAGTTCCATTAATTTCAATGAAAATTCTCAGTGGAGCAACCTGGAGTAATTGTACTATTCACAGTAAGGATATCACCATCTTCTTTGCAATCATTTCAACTGAGAAGCATTTGCACACAGAACTTCAGCTGAATATAGCAAGGATTTTAATCATTCTCTTAATAGATCGCAGAAATAATTTTTTCACTTGCAGGTGTCAGAACTATTTGTCCTTTTGACTACTGGCTGCTCCAGATTTTTAGATGACCAGTCAACAACATGTCATCAGGATATCATGTAATCACACAAGGCAGGAGAAGAGAGAAAGCAGAGGAGGTGAGAGTGATTATCTTTGTCAAGGGCAGCAGTAAAATCAAGAAGAATAAGCTAGAAGCACACACCTTAAATTGATCAAGGGATGGCTCATTAGGAGCCTTGCTTCTTGCTGCTTCTGAGGTAGGGAAAGGGCAGAAGGCAGACAATAAAGGTTTGAGAAGACAGATGCAGAAGCCACTGCAGCAGAGGGATTTGGGAGATAAACAAAAGGAAAGACGAAAAAAGTGACCTGAGACTGTGGTGGGAGAGAGAAGAGTTTTGTTAACATAAGATACCACAAGAGCATTATTTTAAGCAGTGCTGAGAGAAAGGCAAGAGTCCCCAGAATGCTTGAGAGAGGAGAAAACTGAAGGAACAGGTAAGACTTCCTCAGAGTGAGATCCAATGGGATTGTCCGATTCCAGCACTGTGGTGAACAGTGGCAGCACTGTGGTGAACAGTGTCAGATGGGAAAAGGTAGGAAGGAAAAAAGAAGAAATGTTCAAAGATGATTCTGGGCACTTCAAAACAGAGACATCAGAAATGTTCATATAAATTTCCTATGGAGACACCAGTTTTATGACGTGGGTGGGAGGAAAGGAGAACTCTTTCTCATTTTCTATTTGTTTATGTGGGTTTTTTTGTTAACCTAGTGTGTAATTGTGGGGTTTTTTTAATTTTTATTAACCTAGCGTGTAATTGTGCTACCTTGGAAAGGTGATGATGAACCAGAAGAGGATTTGGAAAGGTTTCTCTGCATGCATTACCTGTTCGATGACTGGATGTTCCCAACCCCAGTTAGGAAATTAAAAAAAAGCTACTCAACACCTACTAACAGACTTTGTGCCTTTGAGATTCTGCAGCAGTGCAAACATAAACTACAACTCCAGTGAAATACAGATGTGTGTTAACATTAAAAAAAAAAAAAATTCCAAGTATGCTCTTAACTGGCTTTATTTGCAACAGTGATGCCTTCCAAAGCTTTTTTGGTGACAATCTTCATCTATAGCTTTATATTAAAAAAAAAAAAAAAAAAAAAAAAAGATTANNNGTGGAAAATTTTATCTATAGATTTATATTAAAAAAAAAAAAAAAAAAAAAGAAGATTAGATTTTGGTCTTTTAATCAATATCTTCATTGATTTTAATTAAACTGGAATGAAGAGATCTGGAAACTCATTCAAATAACATCTCAATTAGGCATTAAGGATTCATATGCAGTTCATATAGTAATACTTGCATTGCAGGCAAAGTTTTGCAGAAACAGTTGAAATAATGGAGTCCGGGGCTTTCAGCTGCTACTGAGCAAAGCAAAGGCACCATGGGACATGGAATCACCCCAGGACAGCATGTGGTCCCTTCTGCCAAAGGTGTGTTGGACCTAGGAAAGCTCAGACTGCTGCAGGTAAGAAGACAAAGGACTTCTGCCAATGTAAATCTGTGCTCAAGGCCACCAAGGGCACCACAGCCAGCAGAGCCTGTGGTCCCAGGAGCTCTCAGCAGTTTGGGGAGCATCAGTTCCCCTTTCTGAGCCTCACAGGAAATACCTGAGGACATCCATGTGATGTATCCAGAGCTCCATCAGCACCACTCTTCTCATAAGACAACCATGGGCACTCAGGAAACCTTTAGTGAAATGGAAAACAAACAACCTATTAAAACCAGATTAACACATATTTATAGACTGCCATTACCACTTCATGCCAGATGGGAAACACAAGGAGTGCAGGTGAGATGTTGCCACCTGTCAAAACCAGGTCATATGAAAACCTTCCTTTTATCATTGCTCCTTTGGAACCATTAACAAAGCACAAGACACTGGACTTTAATTTTGGAATTTTTTTTTCTTTCTGTTTATTATACACCCACAAAGGCCAGCTGAAAATAAGTGATAGGAAATACTGAAATGTTTCAAGGGTCAGAGAAACAACACCCTCTACAAAACTTTAATGTGTGATCAGACAGACATACTCAGTGCATTTTATTTGATATAAGTGGTGACAACAGTGAAATGCAGAAGTTGAGACAACATCCAGGAAATCTGAAGATAAAATAGCTTGTATAAACTGTCATTTCACAAAAGTCTAGGCTACATGGTAGCACAAACTGAGTTCTTCCTTCCAGTTTAGCTGGAATGCAGACAGAATGCAAAAGATGAAAAGCAGTAGTGACATGGAGGTTAACACCATTTCACAACAGAGGCACCTCAAGGCAGTATGTCAAAATGAGAAAATAGAGTGGTCTAATTTTCTATAAATATATTTATATAATTTGAGATGTCTTTACATATATTTTTATACACACAGGTATGCACACAAATTGACTCCAAATGCATGCACAGTGCTGAATGAACATACCACATCTGTGAGCACACCATATGACCCCAATCAAGCCCTTCAAACAGCCCCAAGTGATGTGAACATCATTGGAAAGCCCAAGAGGTCACGTGCTTTTCTTTCAGAGTCCCTTAGAAAACGCAGGCATTGGGAAATTCAAATCGAAGTGCACCTAAAATATCTGCTTTTTTGGATGACATTGCAGCTTTTCAGCAGAAGTCATCAGGGAGACCCTTGGTGGTGCATGTGGCTCTTTCTAGGAGCTGGCAGAGGGCTGTTCCCCTCTGCAGGGCTCAGCCAGCCCGGATGCCAGTGGGCTCGTCACTTCCAACACCAGGGCACCGTCACAGTTATTTTGTTTGTGTGTCCCCTCCAGCTCTGAACGCTTTCGTCTCTGAATTTCTGACCTCACAAGTGCCAAGATTAGATGTAAAGGGTAGTTAACAGGCTTTTCGCTTAATCTTCCTATCACTTGTATTTATAGCTTAATCCATCAAAAGATTCTTGTTTCGGCCCTCTCATTTCAAAGCAAGCTTCTTTCTGGAGAAAAGAGATCACAGCTAAAGCAATGAGTTTTGTAAGGGTGTTCCAAAACAGCATTAGAGGGACAAAAATCAAGCCATCTCTGTGTTTCCTTATGCAAGTTTCATTAGTACTAGCTCACTGAGGCTCACAAAGCTTTCAGACATGAAATAAAAGACTTTCTGACCAAAAATCACTGTCACAGGTTCTTTTTAAGGCTGAGAAAGGGGAACACACATGATGATGAAGCAAATCAATGTCCTGAAGAGCTTTAATTATGTCCTATGGGGTTACCCACAATAGAGGTGTCTTTCTGAGCTGCAGTCAGAAAGCCAAATTTGCAAGGAATATTCAAGCTTTTAAGATGATTACAGGTGACTGTGCAGATTTATGAAAGGATCTGATGGAGTTAAGCACCTTATTTCCCCTGACGTTCAGTNGGTCATATGAAAACCTTCCTTTTATCATTGCTCCTTTGGAACCATTAACAAAGCACAAGACACTGGACTTTAATTTTGGAATTTTTTTTTCTTTCTGTTTATTATACACCCACAAAGGCCAGCTGAAAATAAGTGATAGGAAATACTGAAATGTTTCAAGGGTCAGAGAAACAACACCCTCTACAAAACTTTAATGTGTGATCAGACAGACATACTCAGTGCATTTTATTTGATATAAGTGGTGACAACAGTGAAATGCAGAAGTTGAGACAACATCCAGGAAATCTGAAGATAAAATAGCTTGTATAAACTGTCATTTCACAAAAGTCTAGGCTACATGGTAGCACAAACTGAGTTCTTCCTTCCAGTTTAGCTGGAATGCAGACAGAATGCAAAAGATGAAAAGCAGTAGTGACATGGAGGTTAACACCATTTCACAACAGAGGCACCTCAAGGCAGTATGTCAAAATGAGAAAATAGAGTGGTCTAATTTTCTATAAATATATTTATATAATTTGAGATGTCTTTACATATATTTTTATACACACAGGTATGCACACAAATTGACTCCAAATGCATGCACAGTGCTGAATGAACATACCACATCTGTGAGCACACCATATGACCCCAATCAAGCCCTTCAAACAGCCCCAAGTGATGTGAACATCATTGGAAAGCCCAAGAGGTCACGTGCTTTTCTTTCAGAGTCCCTTAGAAAACGCAGGCATTGGGAAATTCAAATCGAAGTGCACCTAAAATATCTGCTTTTTTGGATGACATTGCAGCTTTTCAGCAGAAGTCATCAGGGAGACCCTTGGTGGTGCATGTGGCTCTTTCTAGGAGCTGGCAGAGGGCTGTTCCCCTCTGCAGGGCTCAGCCAGCCCGGATGCCAGTGGGCTCGTCACTTCCAACACCAGGGCACCGTCACAGTTATTTTGTTTGTGTGTCCCCTCCAGCTCTGAACGCTTTCGTCTCTGAATTTCTGACCTCACAAGTGCCAAGATTAGATGTAAAGGGTAGTTAACAGGCTTTTCGCTTAATCTTCCTATCACTTGTATTTATAGCTTAATCCCTCAAAAGATTCTTGTTTCGGCCCTCTCATTTCAAAGCAAGCTTCTTTCTGGAGAAAAGAGATCACAGCTAAAGCAATGAGTTTTGTAAGGGTGTTCCAAAACAGCATTAGAGGGACAAAAATCAAGCCATCTCTGTGTTTCCTTATGCAAGTTTCATTAGTACTAGCTCACTGAGGCTCACAAAGCTTTCAGACATGAAATAAAAGACTTTCTGACCAAAAATCACTGTCACAGGTTCTTTTTAAGGCTGAGAAAGGGGAACACACATGATGATGAAGCAAATCAATGTCCTGAAGAGCTTTAATTATGTCCTATGGGGTTACCCACAATAGAGGTGTCTTTCTGAGCTGCAGTCAGAAAGCCAAATTTGCAAGGAATATTCAAGCTTTTAAGATGATTACAGGTGACTGTGCAGATTTATGAAAGGATCTGATGGAGTTAAGCACCTTATTTCCCCTGACGTTCAGTGGTTTTTAGGCACTTCTCTCCTTATTAGATGCCACAATTTAATTTACCCTTTAACTATATTTTTTTCAGAATACCAAAGTGTTATGAATGAGTTTAAGCTGTTAAAAGTTGGTTAAAAGCTGTTATAAGTTCAGTGTTCCTTGTTGAGAATTGTTCTCTGTGTTAGTGTTACTCACCTGTCACTCTGTTCTTTCCCTGTCGGGTTTTTGTCGATCCCTGCTGTTTCCATGGAATGGCGACTGGAGGCTAAAGGAGGAGGAATGTAGCGAATATGCAAATCAGAAAAGCCCACTACCTGCTGGGAGCAATTTCCCAAAACTAAGGGAATTCTACCAAACTAAAACACTGAAAACTGCCCAGATAAGCATAGATAGACTGTGTGGGAGAGGAGCTACCCCTCTTTCCATGCTGGACAGTTTTCATCCCTCGCCATGACTTTCAAAGACATCACCCAGAGTCTGGGACATCCAGACTTCGAGCCCTCGATGAGCTTTCTTGCCACTCCCACGAGGATGGAAGCCCCAGATCTGCCTGCACTTCACCCCAGCAGACAAAGTCGAATATCCTCCTCCTCCATGTCGCTTCTGGGAGCAGCGGTGCGAGCGCGACCCATCGGGCCCCCAACCCCACGTGATTCTAATAAAGGCATTTAAAAGGAACAGATCTCCTGCCTATGTTTTTATCACAAAGTAAAACACTCTCTCACAGTAATTCTTCTAATTAAACATTGTTGGCTCAAATATGCTAAAAAAAAATCTAAAATCATGAGCATTTTTATTTTTAAGATATTTACTTGTGCACATAAGACATTGCACCTGCCTTTGCCATTTTCAGGTTCCACATCTTAAAGTATGAATAAACAGAAAACATTTTTATATTCCTGAGGTAAAAATCCTAAACATCTTGTTACCCTCTAAAATGGCAACCCCTGAGAAAACCAGAAGCAACAGATGTACTTGTATATTTTTGCAAAGTAATAAAAGCTCTGAGCTCTGCTCCTCAGTGAACTATCTGCTATGAACTGTCACTTAAATATAAATCCATCATCATCTTATGCATCCATGCTACAGACTTTTCCCCAAAATGTCTAGATGTACCTTCTTCCCTAATCCCTTAACCAATAAAACCGATTTCTACCAGGCAGCCATGAAATGTTTATGCTTGCTTAAAATCTTGTCATCCTCAAGAATACAGAAAACACAGGGTTTGCTATATCTGATCAGTTCAATGATCCATCTCAGCCACTCTGTCACCCCCAGCCCTTGCCAATATCTGAAGGGAGCATAATGAAGCTGTTTTTAAAAGGGTGCTTGTTATCACCCTGCAGCATGCCCAAGATGTCTTTTACAAGGATCAAACAGGCTCTTCATCTTGTTCAAATTACAGACAGGAGAAGATATAGTCATCATTTAGAACCTACAGAATTCCATGAGTTAGGAAACATGTTGACACAAAATGTGATGAATGAAAGAATGATGTTTGCTCCACTGAGATCTGTTGAGTTACAGTGATCTGTAGATCTGTTTCAAATCACCCAACTTGGAAGTTTCAAAAGGGATTCTTCTTTTTCTTTGTTAGTTTTTAAACACAGGCAGCCATCTAATAAACTAATAATATTTTAGGGTAAGTTCTTAAGCGGCTTGTCAACTGTGATTTATTATTATTCTCAGGAAGATCATGAAAATGTTTTGAAAACAGAAAGAAACTTGCAGGGAAGTGTTCACATCAGATGGCTGCAGCAATAGATTACGACCTCTTTTAATAGAAAAATACCCTCAGTATATTTCCATGCTTTTTACTGAACATCCATTTTGCAGTACAAATAAGGAATTGATTAGGGACATATTCTGATTTTAGGCATGGCTCGACTATGAAAATTCTTTACTCTGTGACAATATTAAAAAAAAAAACAAACCAACAAAACTCACCAAAAACATGCACATGTTCAAAAGTTTTCTATATTGTGACATGTGGCATGAATTTAAGCTTTCAGGGTAGCAGAATTTGCCCAGAGCGTGCATGATACATAGAAAAAAACATTAAATAATACAAAGATTGTTCAAATAATTCCAAGAGACCCCAAATCTTGCTGACTCTCCCTTAAGTCTCCCTGGAGGCTGAAACTTGCATTGAATAAACAAGGATAAAGTTAAACAGCACTGGAAGTAGAAAATCTGTCCCTTCCTTTCCTCTTCTCCTGTCTCTATCCTGCCTTGAGATGCTGAAATGTCTGAGTAAGATATTAGGCTCTTTTTTTCTTGTCATCTGTTGGCTCTCATAGAAGAAAACCACAATGCTGACTGAGCTAAATCACATAACCATGAATGATTCCATGAAGAAATAAACTTTGGTCTCAGCAAAATTAGCATGAAACTGAAATGAGAACTGAGCCTAACAAACTTGTGTTTGGGCTGTAACTAGGGCTAGCAAATAAACCTAGTAGCAAATTTTAGGCAGAAATATTTAATAAGGTCATTTCTTAGCTGTGCTAGCCTATGGTTCCAAGATTAACTATTTCATGAAGTGAGCTGAATTTGTAGCTTTTCTTTTTCTTCTCCAAATTATATTCTGTACTGCCATTCACCTATGAGAGCACTTTGAAGCTTTGTGCCCATGATTTAAGGAAATTTTCTGCAAAGTCAGGAAAGGCGGTTGTGATTCCTTGGGAGTTATTGGGGAATGTTTTTGGGGAATGAGCACAGTATGTGCATTTGTGTGTTTGTGTATATATGTATGTAAACACAAATATATGCAAATCCTCATTCCTGAATGCAGGAAGCAGATTCAGGAATAACCTCTCATTTTCTTAATTGTTACCTGACTGGAGTTATAGGGGAAAAAAACCACATTTCTGTGTCAGATCAAGTGGTAGAAGTATTACAAATAAATTAATATTTTCAATATTGATCTTTAAAATTCATGCAATTTCAGACATTTATAGTGGCAGAATATTTTCTTCTCATTGTAAGTTAGATATTCTTTAAATGACTGACACCAAGCTTCCCAAAAAGGAAGAATTTTAGACCTGTAGCTATTTTCTAGAATGGTCAAAATAAATTACATGAGCATTTTATTTTGCCTGGGTACCATATCTCCTTCCAGAAGATGCAGTTTTGATGCCAGTTTATTATTTTAAGGAGTGTTAAAGGTAACCTAGCCAGCAGAAGAAATGCTGCCCACTCTGCAAATGCACTTCTTGAGGACAGAAATGGAACCACAATGGGTCAGTTCTGACAAGAAAATCTAAATTTTCTTCCTCAAAAATGGTTTCATTGTCCATGGCGTCCCTTTCCATGCACTGTAAACACTTGTTTTCTCAGAATGGCCTCCTCCATCTGGGAGAAATAACAGGAGGAGAATCTTGTCTTTAGGAGACACTTTGCAGGAGCTGTATGTCCCCATACCAACTCAGAACTAACAATTCAGAGATTAAAAATGCACAGCATCTTGAATAGAAGCAAGCGGCAGATGGGAAACCATTATGTATCATAAGGACAGCAAACCATTGCAACTGCCAGAAGGAGGTAAGCAAGCACAACAGCCCAAGTTCTTTTCTGTATATAAAGTCTTAAAACTAACCTGAGTCAAGAAAACCAGACTACCTGAAGTCCTGCAGGATTATACTTCAAAGAGAGCCCACCTCTTGTAGGAAGTATCTCAGATTTTGAAGGGCGACATTAATTTTCTCCTAATTTCTTAGCCTGCTCTTTTCAAATCAGTTGTCATGATCCACAGGAAAAGCCAAGTCAATAACACAAATAATAGAAACCCTGAAATTATATAAAGATGGTATAAACAAATTAATTGTCAACAGAAAATACCCAAATCCATAGACNACATCTTCTCTTCAAACTCTCAGAAAGGGCTTGAGCTATTTCAAGATTACTGAGTAAATATAATTTATTCCATGAAAACCTATTAAAAGGAATTTTGCACTGACTTGCCTTCCATTAGAGAATATTGAGTCAATGGAAATCCAGTGCCTAAATTGGGAAAGAGGCTTAAATTTATTACATCTCTCATTCTAAATTTAGTGTAAAGGAGAAGAAATACGGAGTCATGCATTTGTTCTCAGAGACAACTGAAATCTGTTCTTTGCACAGGCTTTTTCCACACACAGAGGCAGTATGGTACAAGAGACACACTTATCTCCTGGGAATTTAACCCAGTTTCCAATCCTCAAGCCTGGATTATTTGTTGTGATTTAATAAGATGTATTCTGTAGCTAATAAACCATTTAATTCAAATAATTATTGCATTGTTCAACTAAAATTGGAGTGATAAGAGTATGTGGATTTGTCCACTGATCTACTTCCCTCTGTAACAGTGTCACAAAGCAATGTCATTTGAAGTAATCACTTTAGTTTAATAGCTCGGTAACCATAAATTATTTAAAACTACATTAAGTGAATTAAAGTGACATAAAACAATCTGCACTGCAAGGGGAGGGTTTAATTTTCAAGGTGGAAATGGCAAGAACACTGTCTCATCCAGCAAGGTAGTGGGATGGGATGTGAAGCACCTCTCTTTGCAAAACCTAAAATGCTACACAATATACCAGGAATTCCTCCAAGATTTAGGAATTTGCCTTAGAAGTCAAATGGATGTGCCT
>VYZR01082771.1:4053-15037 GCA_013400675.1 Oxylabes madagascariensis
TTTAGGATTAGTAGATGGTTTAATTTTTTTTCCCATGGAGAAATGGAGGAGCACTGGAAATTATTTATAAAGAAATTATACTAAAAAACACAAGGAAAACCACTGCAAAATAGTGAAGCACAGAAGCAAGAGTTCCTGAGATGGAACCACTGGCAATACTTATAAAACCTGTCATGAGAATTTTCTTTGTTACGGTTAAGAACAGATTGTGATATTTGCTATTGGGCACCTTCTCTGAATTGTCTCAAGTCAAGAAAGAATACTCAGACTAGTCTAATAAAACTGTGTCTCACTACCTTTTTAAAAAGTCTGAGCTAATTGTAGCTTTTAGGTGTCTGGGAAAAAACTGGGAAGGAGTTTTGTCTTGGTTAGAAAAGACAGGTATCTGCTAGGGAGGGCAGGACCTCCCTTTGGAATGGAGAATGCAAACCCCTTCCCTCCGAATTATTAAAACTTGGATATTAAGTCGGCTCTCAGGCAAAGATATGGGGATAGGAATAACAGCTCTTTACTAGTATGTACAACAAGGCAAACAAACAACAACAACTACAGCATTAATGATGAACAGAACCAGGAACCTCGAGGGGATTTGCTTCACAAAGCCTGGGGCAGTCTGGTCTCAGTACAGGACACCGAGGGTACCAAGCTGGAACAGTGGAAGATCCCGGGCTGGTGGGTGGGATGTACCAGAAGCTCCACGGTGTAGCTGGAACGGCAGGGATGTCCAGGGGGTGCAGCATAGCAAAAGGAAAGCCACAAAGCAGTGCCGAGGAAAAGCGGCGGCGGTGGGTCAGGGCTGTCCCAGCTCCAGCAGGGCAGGAGGAGGCGAGCTCAGAATTCCTGGGCACACGAGCAGATGATGGTAGATTTCCTCAGGACCGGACCCAGTGATGGCAGTGAAAACTCTTCCCACAGCGAGAGCAGCCTGACCGTCCTCTCTCCGATGCCGAGAGCAAGAGAGCGAAGCTGCCCCCTGTCCTTTACCTCTGTCCTTTACCTGCCTCAAAATCTCGCGGTATCCCTTTTTTGTTTTCCCTTGGAGAGAAAAACTCTCAGAGCTCCAAAAAAGGGTGTAACCCAGTGCTACACTCTCCTTTGGCCACTTCCTTTGTTTTCGTCAAGCACCCATAAGCACCCAGTAATTAGCCTCCCAGCAACTCTATGGGAAAAAAATCCATAAGGAAAAAGCCCAAATCTAACCCCCAATAACTTTATACTTACTTAAAGAGAAAGGAGAGGAAATCTATGTTTGAGCATCTGGTGATTTTCCCAAACTCAACTCCCAAACCTTTTTACTGGGCAAGCAAAGCAGAACAGTCACACAGTCCCAGAAACCAGCAAAAAATGTCCTTGTGCCATCACCATTGATCCAACAGGGCTGTAGAGATGACAAATTCTGACTTCAAAACCAAATGGGAAAATCTGGTGTAGGCATTGGCCTGAAATGCCTGGATGTGATGGCCCCTCCTGTTATGGCAAACAGATGTCACTTATTTCGCAGAACCTGGCCAACTAAAATATATTCACTCCTCTATAGACACCTATTCAGGTGCTTTATTTTCATCCTGTCATACAGGAGAATCAGCAAAAGACATTTGCCATCACTTCGTGAGTGCCTTTGCAGTCCTGGGAATCCCCTCACAAATCAAAACTGACAATGGCCCAGAGTATATTTTCAAGAGAGTTGCTAATTTCTTGACCCTCTGAGGGATAACACATAGCACAGGAATTCCCCATTCCTCGACTGGCCAAGCTATAATTGAAAGAGCCCACGCTTCACTTTAGCATCTTTTATTATGACAGAAGAGGGGAATGGAGAATGCCTCTCTGGCTGAGTGATTACAAAGGGCATTGTATGTTTTTAATTTTTTAAATTGCTCTCTAATGGATCCTAACCCTCCAATTATAAGGCACTTTGGCAACAATCCTCAGTTAGAAGTTAAACAGAAGGCTCCAGTACTTATTAAGGACTTGGAAATGGGCAAAATGATGGGACCTTATCTCCTTGTCAACTGGGAAAGAGGTTATGCTTGTGTCTCTACAGAAAATGGCCCAAGGTGGATTCCAGCCAAGAATATGAGACCTTTCAGAGAGTCTTTAAATACCTGTCCTGAAGATCCTGACCACCCTGGCACTCCATCCCTGGTTTTGCCTTCTCCGACTACTGAGCCCACCTCCACCGAGATTACCCAAACCAAATTCTGCCTGACCCAAGGGAACTCATAGACCTCACACCACTTCATGAACTGCACAGTTGGCTTGTCACAGAGATAGGAGAATCTCTAATTGCAGAACAAGCCTCCATTCATGAGCAGCAGAGGGAGTGGAGCAAAAGGAGACTTGGACTTACATTTGAAAATAACCTTATTACTTGTTTTATTTGCAGGGACTATTCCCACCAGGCCTGGACTTCAAGTTTGTGTTACAGGCATCAGAGAAATTCGTATTGTGCATTGGCACGCCGGCACTGGGATTGTCCACAGTGTGATCCTTTGCGCTATTCTTAAGGTAACTGTGTTATTTTAAAATTTCTGTGTGCACAAAATTATGGCTTGCCTTTGCATAGGTACTTTTGGCCTTCTCAAGCTGATCATTCTTGTAGGATTCAGCCTCAGCAAAGGGAAATGACAGTATTGCCACCCTTTCCAGAAGGTAATATTTGGCTTACGCTAACTCAATCTTTAAACGAATCTGCTTTAAGCTCATCTATGTCTTCTCCCAGCAATCCTTTTCAAACTTGCCTAGTAGCCATGCCTTTAGACAAAAATGAGTGGGATACTTTATTCAACTTGACAACTAAAAGAAATAGCGTTGCCCCAGATCAACTTAAACTGAAGTGGTGGTGTGATGCAGAATATCGGAGAAAGCAATGGTTTTCTCAGCTAGCTGGATGGTATTTTAAGCTGGTATTTGACAGTGGTCAAGGGATGGATAAAGTTAATGAGTTTCCCCCCTTCCCATGGAGGAATTAGAATTAGACATTCTTGGATCCACACAGGCCATTGCGTGTTTCTTTTTAAATTACACCAGTGGGCCCTATGTTAATGAAGTACCTGGCATTGATGTTTCAGGCACAGGTACTTATGACAATACATCTGCTTGGTGTAATCACACCTTACCATGGCAAGTTACTCCAGGAGAATATTCTATTGGATTAATAGACAATGTATTTTTAATTTGTGGAAATCGGGCATGGAAAGGAATACCAGGAAGGGCAGTAGGAGGCCCTTGTACTTTTGGGCGACTGGACTATGTTTCAGCCCTCACAGGTAAACTTAACATCTTTGCATAAACTAGGATGGGTGAAACGCAGTGCACATCTGCATGACCTGGATTGTGATGATAATGTATAGTCATGGGGCACCGCAACGCGAGCATTTGCCTCAATTGTTCCATCTATTGGCACGGCACACTCCTTAAAGGCTTCAAACGAGCTTGGCTGCTGGCTTATGAAACAAACTAATGTTACTAGCACTGCTTTATCAGGCTTATAAGAGATGTGGATGGAGTAAGGCACGCAACATTGCAAAATAGGGCTGCAATTGATTTTTTTGCTTTTAGCACATGGACATGGCTGCGAAGACTTTGAAGGCTTATGCTGCCTGAATCTGTCTGACCACTCTCAATCTATTCATGCCAGTATTCAGGCCCTTCAACAAAGTGTAACTAAATTACAAGTTAGCAATGGAGATTGGCTTGAGCAGATACTTGGGGGATGGGGGTTTATTGACTGGCTTAAGAATTTAATTAAGATAGGAATTTATATTTTAGTTGTAGTAGTGCTTATGATGACTTACTTGCCATGTATTTTGCAACGTGTTCAAAAACTGATAGAGAAGTTTATGAAGAGAGTTTTACTGGTGGAACAGAAAGAAGGAGATATGGGGAGGAAGTTGAGCAGTGGAGCAGGGAGTACTGTGGAGATGAGGGATTGTGTAGACATCTTGGCTCTTGTGGAACAGAAACCAAGAGAGCATAAAACAGAAATGTAAGGGAGGAAGTGAAAAGGAATGTGGTACTTTCTTTTAAGGTAACCATGTAAGACTGCACCTGCAAGATTGTGGTTAAGGAATATTGCTAAAAAATATCAATAATGTAGTTACTGATTAGCAGTGGAAAATTTTACCTAGAGCTGTAAAGGTATATAAACCGAGTTTATAGAAACAATAGTTGACTTCAAAACTTCATGACTTCAAGACTTCGCTATACCAACAATAAACAACTTCTTGCACCTAAGCAGAGTCCCATCTCTCAATCATCAAGTGGCAGCTGCAGGCAGTCCATGATGACTGCTCCCACCACACTCCTGCTCACAGGAGACCTTGGCAATGCGTCAGAAGCAGGGACAAGACACAAAGCCATGAATGTGTGACACAGGTGATCAAGGGAGAGCAACACAGAAATGTAGAAGTTCAAAACAAGAAACTGGTACTTCCTTTTTCCTCCTGGCACTGTGCACCTGTGGGGGAGAACATCCTGTCTCACATCCTGATGATATCAAAAGTGGCAGATTGTGACCTCACCAAAGGATGGATTCTGACATCATGTATCTTACTGCTCATATTTGGGCACCAGCAGAACCTGGGCCAATCTGGTTCAAACCTTGACTCCTGACAAACATTTCTGCAAGTGAGAGCAACTCATGGTCCTCACCTCTCCCCAGCCCTCTGCAGAGCATAGAAATGGCCACAGGGACAGAGTGGAGCTGCCCCATCTGCCAGGGTGCTCAGAATGATGTGGCTTCTGCTTTGCCTTGTGACCACCAGTTCTGTTTGGGCTGCATCCTGCAGTGGACAAGGAGAAATCCAGTGTGCTCAGTCTGCAGCAGGCCAGTAGATGCTATCAGGTTTCCTGGCCACAAAGAAGATGACTATATAGACATGGTCATCAGAGCCACCAAAGAGTCAACAGAGACCAACAGCCATGCAGGAAGAGCTCCCTTCCTCCTGGATGGAAACGGCCCCAGTTGTGCAGCAGTGACATCTCTGTCTTTTCCACAGGGAACACTGTCCCCAGCTGAGCAGGGGCTGCAGGGCCAGAGCTGTGGGTGGCCTCCTGCTTGAGGAGTGGGCAAGACTGTTCTGACAACAGCAGCATCTCCTGGACTCCATGCAGCCATGCCTGTGTCAGAGGCTGGAGGAAATATACTGGGACCGATGGTGGCTGGTTGAGGACATAGAGAGCTGCATCCTGTACAGCCTCTGCATCCACAGTCCAGATGTGGAGATACTGGTCTGGGTGCTGCAGCCTCTCCTCAGCGAGCACACAGTGCCACTGATCCACAGCATCAGCAGTGTCATTGTGGGCCAGTGCAGCAAGGAGGCCCAGAGGCTGCTGTGCTCTGGTCCTGTTGGAGATGAGAACAGCAGCCCTATGGCCAGCTCCAGCTCCAGCTCCAGCTCCAGCTCCAGCTCCAGCTCCAGCTCCAGCAGCTCTAGCAGCTACAGAAGATCCAGACCCAGGTCCAGCAGCTCTCAGCTCAGTAGCTCCTGGGAGGGGACCTCCACCAGCAGCCCTGCAGCCTCCAAGGTGGAGAAAAAAGCTGCTACATCAGCATCCACCTCCACTGGGAGCCCCAGCTGCTCCTCACCTGCCCTCTGCCCCTCAGAGTGGGACCAGAGACAGGAGACAGGCAGCAGCCAGTGGTGGCAGGTCCCTCTGCCCATGCCTGCAGCCACAGCCTCTCTTCTCCCAGTCAGGGCAGGAACCTCTTGCCCAAGGAGTCCCAGCACCCGCCAAAGAAGAGGGCTCCCAGGATTCTCCTCCTCCCAGCAGGAGGTCACCCTGACAGCAGGGCTAGCAGGACTCCTGCAACCCTTTAGTCAGGAAATAATATGTGGGAATACAGCTTGGAAGCAGGACTTAAAGTACTGGTGAACTCATTACAGAAGTTGATGTGCTAGAGGGCTACAAACCCTGGCAAGTAGAGGCAAGACCCTGAAGAAGGAAGAGATCAAGGTGTATGTATATATGTTTGTGTGCAAGACAATACAGGCCTGTACAAGTCTGTACTAGCCCATAGTTAAGCAATGTTACTAAGAAACATAGATATGGTTGTTATGCTTGAAATGTATATAAGCCAGTGGTGTGTTCAATAAAATCGGTTTCATGATGCAAACCATGGAGACCACGTCTCTTCCATCACCTGACATAATAAAAGGAAATAAATCATTTCACTCACACAGTCTCTGGGATTCTGTTCTTACTAATGCCTTTACCCTGCCCCTTGTGCCCCACTGTTGGTGCCACCTGCATGCTGAGTGGTACAGCCATAGGCTGTGGAGCCTCCTTTCACAGGAAACCCTGCTGCAGCCACACACCCACAGTGCAGCAGATGACAAAGGTGGAGTGGGCAGGAGGGGAAATTATCTTGTCACAGGTACATTGAGGATCCAACTGAGCATCACCCCTGGCTTCTGCTAGCAGCTCCCTGTTGCCCCACTTGGTCCCAGTGCCTGATGGTCATCCTGAGCTCTGCCCATCCGAAAGGAGTATACCCGGAACCCTGGGCACCACTCCAGCGTGTCAGCACCAGATCATGAGGAGGTGTTGCCCCACACCAGGCGTGCCTGAGGGGCCTGGCAGGGGCTTCCTCTCACAGCTGTGTGCAGTGGCCTACATGCCTATGGCTGGAGGGGATCCTTCCTCTCACCCAGGGCTGGTCACCCCCCCCATGTACTCCAAATCCTGGCATTGCACAGGAAAAAGCAGTAAAGGAAGGAGGCATCATCCAGCCACAGGCAGGCCATGCTGACTGCTCCCAGCACATTACTGCTCACGGGACACCTCAGCAATGTGTCAGGAGCAGGGACAAGACGCACAGCCATGGATGTGTGACACAAGGGAAGCGACCAAAGGAGAGCAACACAAAAATGTAGACATTCAAAGAAGAAACTATTTTCTTATATTTGCTGGCACTGTGTACCTGAAGTGGGGAACATCCCATTATGACATCGCCAGGCTCTGGAGAGTGGCATCCCAAGTGGCAGATTGTGACAACCCATCCATGGCTGATTTTATTTTGGCACCAGCTGTAACTGGGCCAATCTGGCCCAAGTCTTGACTCCTGCTGAGGAAGACTCTGGGGTCTGCAGAGTCAAACCAGGCTTTTCCAGCACTGTTGGCTGCCATCAACAGCTCTCAGCGCCCATCCCAAAGCCACCACTCCTGTTTCTCTGCCCTGCCTGGTTGGGGCAGCCAGGCCCTGCGGGTGCAGCACTGAGGGTGAGCTGTGCAGGAAAATGTCCCTGCAGCGTAGCCATGGGGTGGGTGATGGGACTTAGGGAGATGGTAGAGTGTTCTTCTTCAGGAGCCTGGCCATTCCTTCCTTGTCTCCCTGGGACAGTCAGTGATTACAGCTTCTCCTACAGTGTGTGATGTCAATGGAGGGAGCAGCTCCTGATCCTCAGCTCTCCCCAAAATGCTGCCAAGCATAAAAATGGGAAGAGAAAATTACAGCAACTGCCTCATCTGCCAGGACACTCCAAAAGATGTGGCTTCTGCTCTGCCCTGTCACCACCGGTTCTGCCTGGGCTGCATCCTGCGGTGGACACAGACAAATCCATCATGCCCACTCTGCAGGACACCGATAGAGACTATCAGGTTTTCTGAGCGGGGTGACCAGGACTATCTGCTGTTTGCTGTCATCTCCCCTGAAGAGTCACCAGAGATCAGCAGCCACACAGGGACAGCTCCCATCCTTCTGGATGAAAACAGCACCCATGGCCCTCTGGTGTCCCCTGCACCTTCTCCACAGGGAACACTGTCTCCAGATGAGCAGCGGGCTGCAGGGCCAGAGCCTGTGGGTGGCCTCCTGCCTGAGGTGTGGGCAAAACTGTTCCAACAACGACGGCACCTCCTGGAAACTGTGCGGCCCTGGCTGTGTGAGAGGCTGGGGGCAATATTCCAGGAGCAGTGGTGGCTGGTACAAGTTGCACAGAGCAGCATCCTGCATGATCTCTGCCTCCATGGTCTGAATGTGGCGAACTTGGTCCAGACACTGCAGAATTGCCTTGGGGAACACACAACACAGCTGGTCCATGGCCTCATCACTGTCATTGTGGCCCAGTGCAGCGAGGAGGCCCAGAGCCTGCTGTTTGTCCACATTGGCAGGGAGGAGACTGACTGTCTTGTGGCCAGTGCCAGCTCCAGCTCCATGTCCAGCAGCTTCAGGTCCAGCAGCTCCCAAGAGAGGATTTCTGCCAGCATCCCAGCAGGATTAAATGTGGAGGAGGAAGCAGGAACATCAGAAGCTACCCTCCAAAATGGTCCCAGGCACCATTTACATGTGCCCAGCCCCACAGAGTGGGACCAGCCCCAGGAGGAGCCAGAGCAGGCAGTGGTGGCAGGTCCATCTGCCCAGGGTAGCATTGGCAGCCAGGTACAGGGCTGGGACCAGTCTCACAGTGAGCCTCGGTGTGCCCAAAAGAGGAGAGCCCCCAGCCCACAGGATTCTCCCTTACCCAGCAAGAGGCCAAGGCAGGCACCTATGCAATCCTGCAGCCCTGAGGGGCTGTCTTGAAAGGAAGTGATGAAACCTGGACCAAGCAAGCCTACGGCAATTTTGGGAAACAACTGCATCTTCCCAGGTCTTGCTTCCATACAATGCGTGGTGAAGTCCCTGTTGGGGCAGTCCTCTGGTGCCAGGCGTCCAAAATCCCTTAGTAACTGACAGAACTTGACACACTGAAATGTGAGTACATTTGAAAATGTAGTCCCAGGTACAGCAGTAGTGCTGGAATGAAGGAGTTGGCCTTAATAAATTAACCTTTTATACTCTTATACAGTAGCTGATAGCTTTGTTATATTACGCTGTAATTATTGAACTGCAAGGAGTTCACTCAGATGGAATATTGGACAAGGAGCACGTGGAAAACTTGCTTTCCTAAGTGAATGCTTTCTTTGTCTAGCTTGCTGAAAAGCAATTGCTGTAATTGAACTGAAAGCCTGCTTGGTAAAGTGTATTACAAAGCATAGATTTAATAAAGTTATATATAAAGCAAAATATTGACAAAGAGTCTAATATTGTTCTATATATATTCTATGGTTGGGAAAAATATTTCTGGTCTTTTTTTCACTCCCACAATTACAAAGAATGCTGTAAAGCAAATTACAGCTGAATATTTTCAGATCATGCAAAAAAAAATTAAGCAGAATAGCAGAATCAGTTGCATTTGACATGTATTTTAAAAGCAGGTGATTTGCTTTAATGCTTAAGCTGGAGAAGAGAAATGAAATGATCTGCATGTTGAAAAAAAGCATAATAGAACTGTGTAAATGCATTCTGTTCCTCCCTCAAATGCATATTGTCATATTCAAAATATCATTGAAGACTGAAGCCAAAATTTCAAGTAATTTTATTTCTATCAACTGTGTTAAAACATTAATAAGGACATTATTGGCCTGGATGAACAATGTCTGAATGAATTGTAAAATGTGCACATTCTGATACCACAAGTATCACAAAATGTTACTTCCTTCAATAACTCAGATATTTGAGAGAATTCAACACAGATTGAATTAGGTTTGAGTCTAGAGGTATTTTTTCTCTCTAAAAAAAGGCTGAAAGAGCTCACATCTCTGCTTACTCAGTTCAAGGCAAACAGGCTCTGCGGGGTCACTCAGCTACTACCAAAGCAAAGTCAGAGATCTTGGATTCTGAGCACTTCCAAAAAGATGCCCTTGATTTTCAGACTTACTACAGAAAAGATGTCATCATAACAAAAATGAAATCAGTAGAATTTAGACGTTGCTCTGCTCTCCATTAAACCACAAACCTAAACTCTACCCTTCTCATTGATACAAACACAGAAATACTGACAGACCTGGTTTGCAGAAAAAAAGAAAAGGAAAACTGTCAGTACCAGTCACCTTATCATGATGAAAGCAGTCAGTGCTGGCAGTGCCACTCTGCATTTAAATTTCTAGCCATCGCCTTGACTTGCTGCACTCAGATTCTACATCTCAGCCACCTAGGCAAGGCACTCCTGTCCCTCTCTCTGAGCTGTGAGTTCTTTTAACACATAGGCCTGACCTTCACAGCTTTCTTGGAACTGAAGGTATAACAGAGTTACAGGCAAAATGCAACTCTTTTAAATGTTCTTTTTGACTCCTTGCACTGCTGTCGTCTCCCCCATTCTCTGTGACCAAACCTCAGACCTCTCTAAGGCTGAACGTGAGGAAGCAGAGTAATTTCTGCCAAGTCTGATCCCAACAGGAGAATTATCTACTGAGTATGAGGAAATTTCTCCTGCCATTCTTCAGGCAGTGAGAAACAACTACTGG
Organism: Oxylabes madagascariensis; assembly: GCA_013400675.1. Lineage (NCBI taxonomy): Eukaryota > Metazoa > Chordata > Aves > Passeriformes > Timaliidae > Oxylabes > Oxylabes madagascariensis. Next base: position 14,338 of record VYZR01082771.1, read on the forward strand.
TTCCAACAAGAGGTTTATCTGAACAAATGCTTCTTAAAAAATGTCTTAAAGGTTGTGAGTTACGCATGTGTGTCTGTGCACATGTGTGTGCTGGGGCAGGGCTGGGAGCTATACAAGGAAACCTTCTGTACATTTTCCATACAAATAAACTTCTGTAAAGGCACAAGCTTACACAAATACAGTACTGGCAAAATTGCCACAAAATGATTAGGTGCTCATCTGCTCTGAGTCAAGTTATTATCACAAATTGGTAAAATAAAAGTCCTTAACACCAATGTAGCATTAAGAAGCAGGCATTCTTTATTCAGCCAGATGCACAAAGGGATTTGAAATATCATGCATGCTGATTATAGAAAAACTTCTGTTTATATATTATATTTTATGTACATATCCATTGATTTTCCTGGAATAAACATACATCTCATAATCATTTCCCCCAAATCACCAGTATTTTGATTCCTCCACTCTGCACATGTGATCTTCTGTCCCAGGGGTCTCCTTGTTGGTCCCTGGTGGTCAGTGACCCCCAAGTCATAAGTGACCACCAAAAGAACTGGTGCTTCTTTCCAAATTAGCAGAAAAGGTGGCATAACTGGGCTGGTTACTCTCCTGTTCTTCTCGGTTAAAGTTCAACATAATCCTAGAATAAGCATNCGGTTAAAGTTCAACATAATCCTAGAATAAGCATTGTGCAGTTCCA
>VYZR01082776.1:5968-18801 GCA_013400675.1 Oxylabes madagascariensis
TTTCACATTCTTTTTTATTCTCTTTTATTTAAAGAATACCTACTTCTACTGAGGTTATATCATGTGATGCTCTGGCAATAGAGTTCAGAAATTTCATGATCCCAGACAAATATACTATATTGTTTTACCCTTTCTGAAACATGTTGGTAATAAGCCTAGTAGAAGAATGCTTCTGTGGTTTACACAATTCATTCGGCCACAAAGAAGAACTCATTTCTGTCACAGTCACAGGTTGGGAGTCATAATGTTAACAGAGAACTGGTCACAAATAGATCAATTTCTCATTTTCTAGTGCTCTACTTCAGAAATCTGTGATAGTACTAGTACTTAGTGCTGATAACTGCCACTGAATTAATGCAGGATGTGAACCAGTAAGTGAGGACAGGCTGCAGGGCTCAAACTCTCACAGTCCCTCAGGCAAGTCTCACTTTGGGTTTGCACTGCTTCTACAGAACATCTGAGTAGAATAAAGCACATTTAAGGCACTGTGAAAGGTTATGCAAGGCAGGTAATGAGAAAATTGCTTAGGAATCAGTACAAGAAACTGGTGCATATGCACTGCGATCTCATTAAATTAGAGTATTTCATGGTATTTGTTTCCCATGAAACCGGTTTCTTTGAAGGAACAGGGGAAAGAGTATGGGCAGTAACAAACAGGCACTGCCCATATTCAGTAATATTCAGTAATTTCCTACCTAAGAAAACATCTTTCTGGTTGTCTGTATGCCTATCACAGGAAGTCTCATGTGAAAAAGATAAAATATAACCTAAATTAAAATGAAACCCCATGCTGATTTATTAGAACTTCAGCTTTGTCCACCAAACAAAGCCATCCTGACCTTGTCAGGGACATGTGCTCTTTCCTGAGAAAAACTGGCAGGTGAACAGAAATTAATTCTGAATTTCTAAATTATTTTAATTCTCAATTTTTTTATTCTCTCATTCCAAGATTCTTGCCGAAAGCAGAAATGGCTCAGGAATTTTGCATGTGTATTTAGGCTTAGCTGAGGTCCTTTCCTTAGGTGGTGTCTACTACCTGTTATCAATATGAGTGAAATGAGCCTCCTGAAAACCTCCTATTTCATTATGGAAACAAATCTTGCTCCACAGACTAGGGAATTAATGGGAATATATTCTTTCCCTTCCTCTTCTAGTACTTTTTTTTCTTTCCTCGGGCCCTCCTCTGTAGAGGGTTAAATATGGCTGTCTTTGGTTCAGTTTGATTTCAGTCCACTATTAGCTTGCTGAGGATGAGACTTTCACTCCCAGAGAAGTCTTAGAGTGTTCTGGAACCCTTTGCAGCACATCCAGTTCCCACTTCGATATTGCTGACTTCCAAAAAACTGAGCTCTTTCCTCACCCAGAGCCCTTGGTATGCAGTGGAGAGGACAGCAAGCCGTAACATTATGTACCACCGATGTTGGCTCCAGGCATTTCCAGCAAGCCCTGATGGAATGAAGTAGTCTTCCCTGGGTTTTGTGTTCTGCTGAGCACCTGCCTACATCGATTTGCATTTGCAGATGTATTGCTTATATAGAGAAGATAGATTGCTCCTTATTTTGAATAATCTTAATTATGCTGGGATTTCACAGAGCAACTCATGCAATTTAACACCGATGAATACTCTATTTTAGTTGCATACACTGTTGCAAACGGGGAAGGACTACAGGAGGAATCTCCAGGATGAACTGAAAAGCAAATGAATCCACCCAGCTGCTTTCTTTACAAATAGCCCTCATTTTCACAGTAAATACTTGGGTGACAGTGTGCTGGTTTCTTGGAATGGGCTGCGCAGGGTATCCTTTAGGACCTATTCAGCGTCCTCATCCCAGCACGTACCCAGTATGGATGTGCGTGAGAACATGCATATGTCTGAACTGGGTATATGGTATATATTCTAATGTATACAGAAACTGTGCTTCTGAAATTAATAAGCTTCAAGGTGCGATGTCAGACATTACTAGATTTAGAGTCTTGCTATGATCCCTGCTGGAGATGAAATAGTGTTTGTTCCTGCTAACACAACGTTTATTTTCAGATCTTGGATTAGGATGCATGTGAAGTACAGGCATGAGGTCCTCAACATCCACCAAACATTTACAGTTCTGAGCTCATCCAGTTTCCTTCTACCTTCTCCCTCTCCTGAAAAAAAACACATCTGTTTTTTTTCAGGACACACAAAACTGTGACATAATTTGTTATTTCTATCTTCCTTTCTGAGCATGTGAATTCATGCCAGACATTAAATACAGTAATCAAAACAGACACGACTCATGCCACCAAACTGCAATAAACTGAAAACTCCTCAAAAATCAAATCAAATTATTGACTTTCATGCAGGTCACTATACATTTTGGACACAGTCTTGCAAATTCTGCATGGTCATCAATGAATATTTGTATAATTGTCAGTTTAGTGTAATTTGCTTCCTTGAACTAAGTTTGCTGAAGGGTGTCATTGCTTGTGTAGCATTTGTGGACATTTTGTTCAAGAAAAATTAAGATGGTATTGCCACTCTGCATCAGGAATTTTCAACTTAGAAACAAATCACATCACCACAAAACCATTTGGTACCAGTCAAAAACAGGCACCAAGACAAAAAAAAGCAGAGCAACACAGACCATGATGTCCCCGCATCAGGTAGGTACGAAAACCAGGTAAGGAACAGAAAGGGTCTATGAGAGATCTGACTGCTGATACATCATACAACAAAAAATGGGGAAAACAGAAAGACTTCCTGGCAAATGGCACACAACTGCAAGCACTGGATCTCCTTTACTTTAGTTTTGTAAAAGAACATGTTGGTGCAGCATTTATCTTTTGCAGATCTGGGTATCAACTTTACAGGTACCTAAATATGACTAAAATTGATTCCCCTACTCTTCCTACTCCTCCCATCCCATACATGTGTAATGAATAAGAAGGAATAACTCTGAGAATTTCAGAATACAGAATTATAAACTCAGCAATACTTCCCTTATCCTAGCAATGCACAACACACTGTGAAATTGCTAAGACTGAGACCAGACCTACAAATCCACTCATGCTTGGAGGCTTCCCAACTGTGAGAGACCTCTTCACTCATGCTTAGATAAGGCATGCAGCTACACAGACTTCATCTATCTTATTCCAAATTAATCAATTACAGAATTTTCCAGATAGAAATGAATAAAACAAATGCTGATACTGTTTCTGGCCTCAATTTGTAAACAAATCTAATCTAGAATCCCACTCTGTTCCATTAAAAATAAAGAGATAAGAAAGGTGGTTCCCAAGGAAAAGAAACAAACCCCAAACAATGCAAAAATACCACAGATAGAAGCATGTTCTTTCAATTTTTTTGATTAAAATTTTTGTTTTATTTTCCTACAAGCTGGCCATTTCAATGTTTTAAACAACTAGATTTTTTTAAAGAGAAGGATTTTGGTTTTTACTACACAGCACAATTTAGTTTAACTTCTAAGACAATTTTCTTCTCTTGTTTTTGTAGAAAATGGCTGTGAACAAACCAAAGAAAACATTTCAATTATTTATAAACAAGCCATTGAAAACAGAAAGGAAAAGGCTATATCGGTTAGCCAGAATATTTAAAGACACATTGTCAATTTGAAAATATTAATTATTTCTTATTCCCTCTCCCTAAAAACATGTCAAATTTACCTTTTACACATAAAAAAACCCTCAAAAACCTTATGACACAAAATAAACATAAAATAACAATAAAAGTTATTTCTAAAACAGAAAATTTTAGAATTTAGGAGAACCTAAAAATGAGCATATCCACAAGGTAAAAGCAAACAGCAGTTTTACAAGGCTGAAGAACTTAGTGCAAAGAACCCAACAACATGGTATCATGAAAGCTGTGACAGCATAGTACCTATCCATCCTATCTGCTTTAAAAATCATGCCACAGCTTGAAGCGTGTATTCAGCAGTATGAGGATGCAATGAGAGTTACTGTAGAAGATCAAATACTCGCTAGGCTTACTAGAAACATCCTGGTGAAGGAGGAAGTTTGCAGCATGCCCATCCTTTTTAGGTGTGAGAGTCATTGCTCAGCAGCTGCTACTCCTGTTACTGACAAGTGTCTCACATGAAATTTTCAAACGGAACATTTTGAAATGTCAGAAAGAAATACAAAGAAAACTCACCAAAAAGAAACCTGGGTACTTTAGTTCTGGTTTGGTAGAAGAATTGAAATGTTTTTCTTAACTAAAGTTGACAGTAACCCCTAAATATTGCATCGAGAAACTGTTATTTTTTCACTCCATGAACAGTGGGGAACAAAAAGTGTGAATGCAAAACTGTCCCAGCATATGGAACTCCGTCTGATGCCAGCATGCAACTCGGGTGTTTCTGACACAACAGAATGACAATTATTACCCACCAAAACTAACACTGCTACACCCCAGCCATTAAGTCAAACTGAAACCATCAGAACACAATCACTGAAAGTAGAAAATTTTCTATGTATCACCTTCGTCCAGCACAAAGAAAACGCAAAACCCCATACCAGATATCCTGTGCAATCTACATTTTTATGCTGCTGATCCTCACGTGAGCCGTCTGCCCTCATTTCGGCTCCTGGCCCATCAGCAGTCCCCATAGACAACTGAAATGTTGTGACATCCGTGGAACAGCTTGCAATCCTACAGGCACATCTCTTTTACTATGAGCCCCCTTTAAGTGTGCCACAAAAATTGTGAAAAACAGGTATTCTCAGATTTTAACTAAAACAACTGCTTTGACAATGCATCCTTTACCACATTTCCTTTTCCTCATTTAGATATTTATTAGCTATGATGAAACTATGTTACATTCTCTTTTGGTTACCTAAAATTTGTTAATTCCCTGGAAGAAACATTTTCCAGTGGTTAATTACTTCTCTGGTCTTAAATCTGAAACCTCCAATCTTTTAAAGCTTCCTTTCTAAAGCCAAGAAAGAGTACAGCTTTGCAGTAGTAACTACACCCATACTACCTACACAGCTAATGTAACCCCTCTCACTCTGCTGAATACTTAGTTTAAGTTACTATTCCTTTTTTTTGGCTACAATACCATCATTATAATTTGCTATGGCCTCTCTTTGTTGTTTTCGTTTGTTTTTTTTTAATAAACTGCTGGCTTGTAGCGAAGTACCTACTCTTTGCTTGCTTTCAGTTTACTCAATGAGCCAGACTACTCTCATCAATCTGCTCCTCTCATTATTTACCAATCCCTCGGTCTTTGTAGTAGCAGTACTTTAGGCATTACAGTCTAACAATGGAAGTATAAGGAAGTTTGTAAGAAGAAAAATATCTTTTATTAGATCAGCAATTGTTCTAATCAAGAGTATTACTTCTTGTAGAACTTACTAATCTTGGTGTCACTGTTAAAATAATAAATAGATTTTGATTTGATGATTGCCCCCTGAAAAAACCCTTTGTAATAGCACGCTTTTCAAAGACTCGCTAACAAGTAACTATTTGTGAAATCTATGCTTTCATTTGCTGTTTAATCCATTTCATTTGTGCCAAGTTGATTTTGTATCCTTCAACTTTATTAATCAAAAAGTCATGTCAACTCAAGACAGACTTACAAAACTTTATTACATCACTACACCTATCTTTGGAAATCAAACTTGTACTCGCATCAAAAATAATATCACTGGTTTGGCTTGCTTGAGTGTTCATAAACCCGTGATGCGGTATAGCATGCATATTTCAGTGTTATATGGGAACAACATAAAAAAAGGCATTTGGAACGTGATAGCCTGAAAGTTAATACTTTGTGACAGTGGAGACTAATAAAAAATAGTTGCCATAAATTAAGCACTTGTCTACAGTGACAGCTATGTAATGGCCACTTCTGAGAAATTATTGCACTTCTTTCCCCAGGAATAGTGATACAAGAATGCAGCCTGTCACGAGCGCTGCAGCCCTTGGCAGTGACGTCCTACTTCTAGTGGAGTTATGCTCCGCCTGTTCCCTGCAAGCCCAGCTTTTGGACAACAGTGCAAAGATCTGGAAAAGTTCTGTCATCTGGTATCACTTCTGAGCTCCTGCCTTCCTTCAAGAAAATCACTGCTGTCCCCTCCAAAGGCCCCAAGACTTTCCCTATTGTTTTAACTTGCACACGTATCTGCAAATTATTTGCAGCTACTTCGATTTTAGTCAAAAATCCCTGCATCAACATAACTTTTTGATTAAAGATCAAGGGATCATTTTTGTCGACAATGTTTTCATTCTGAAAAATTCCACCTATCCCACAGACTTGACCCTGCATTTCAGTTAATAGAGGTGGCAGATTAGGTAACGGAGACTGTGGTTCTGCAGCTATTTCTGCAGCACCGCTGCCAGGCTCAGCAGCACGGGTGCTGCCACTCATTCCGACCTTTGCCTCCCTGCCAGCACAGCTGTTTGTGAACCACAGCAAGAACAGATCCAACTTAAACGAGTGGCTGGCAGAGGCGGGTTAAGGGGCCACTTTAGAAGCGCTGCCACCAAATGTGAAACTATGGCTTCACGCTTTTCTGTCCTCTATCACAGGAAACAGACGGAAGTAGGACTTCACATAGGCACACATGAGGTTACTGCAATTGATGCTTATATGAACCAATACCCCTAGATAATGATGTAAAAACAGAGCAAAATGCTGGATCTCTTCCTGCAGACCTTACAATCAAACTATTTCATACTTAGTCCTGATTTGACAGCATCTCACAAGCTGCTGTTCCAATCCTGGACTTCCTTCAAAAAGCTGGGCAGTTTCACAACTATCAGGGAGCAAATTCTTCTATTTCATTTGTTGTATGCCAAAAATTTGACTGCTCATCTATTCCTTGGAGAAATCAGACTATCATTTAGTCAGAAAATTGGAAAACAAGCTGATTCATAGCTGACTAGATACCAGAAATCATTAAGAAACACATCATCTAGCTATTTCAGTTGAAAGACCTCATGTTGCAGGTAACTCCCACTGCTGCACAGTGAGCTCAGGATTCGGAAGGTGCTTCGAACATAGAAATTGCTTCTCTGAAGTTGCCATTAACTGAAAAAAAAATAATCTGATTAGACTAGAATAAACATAAAAATAGGTGGCTGAGTGGAAAAGTACTTTCATCTTCCCATTTGGAAAACCTACCACAGTCTAAATCTTGTCTTGAGATAACAAGAAATGTCATTTTCAAGACCCTTTCCCAGAATATAATCACTGCATTTGTAGAAACCTCTATCATTCAGCCCTATTAGTTCTCAACTACCCAGTTCTCTGTGCTAAGAAGACCAGAACAGAAATGCTAGGTTGAGTTGCATTGCTAGAACTTGGCAGAGGAAATGTGCATAATCTCCCTGAGCTGTGCCTGATTTTGTGAGACCATGTCTATGCTGGGACACTCAGGAGAGCTGGAAGAAAGACTTCACATACAGCATGATGTCAGGATGCATAAACTGAAGCATACAGAGGCTGGTTTAGCTGCTCTCTCTGGAGTAAGGTAAACTTCATTTTCTGTGATGTTCTGGGAATATACTACAGTGAACAAAAAGAAACATCCAGATGAGATTTAATGTGGACTTCACACCTTTCATTGAATAGGCTTGGCATTCATGAAATGTCCCTAAATAAGCACAACCTTTGAGCAACGAAGTTGCCTTAACAGAATTAAAAGAATACAGACAATTAGCAGTATTTCCAACTGCATCATTTTCAAAAATAGTTTTGTAAAAGGCATTTCTGTGGTCATTTATAAAATGCTACAAAAAAATAATTTGAAAATAGGCATATGAAAATGCCTTGAAATGGAAGAAAAAATATGTAATTTGGACATTTATACTTAACTGTCTTTTTTTTTTTTTCCGTAGTATTGCAGGATCATTTCTCTGTGCATGTGGTCTCACACATATGAAGTATATTGCAATACCCCACCAAAAAAGCAGATTGAACTAAGAATAGAGGACTAGATACTCATCTGGCATAATGTGAGACCACTCCAGTAATTTCAGCATTCCTACTCCAATTTGCAACAGCTAAGGATCTGGCACAAAACATCAAGTTAAGTTTCCAATTACCTCATGCACCAGCATTGATTTCAATAGTTATATACACATAGTCATAGAAGAGAATTATTCAAAAAATTGCAAACTCAGCTCTGTGTTTCTTTTACTTTTATGGTCTAAATCAGACCCTTCATGGTATTTTAATGTAGGGTTTTGTGGTTTAATTATATATATGTCAAGAGCAGACTAGCTACTCACTGATTTACCCAATTAAAAAAAAAAGGCAGCAGTAATTTTTTACACTGCTGAGAATGTGAGCTTATACTGGGTCACATCACAACAGTATTTAATTTTAATGCCGCCAAAAAATCTAGTTCATACTAACTTAAATACATAAGTAATAAGTTAACACCTATACAAAAATCACTCTTTGTGTGAATACGTTTCAGGTTGCCTTGAGAGGTCTTTTCTGTAATTTTCTGCTCCAAAACAGTCATATTGTATAGCCCTGCCACAACCCTAGTGCAAAGAGATATTCAGTCAGCCCAGGCAGACTGTGTTCCTCAGAGACAGCATTTAAATTACAACCAACTGAACTGCCCTCCACTGTAGTTCTACAGACAGCTGCTTAATGAAAAGACACTGTAATAGTATTTAGTTAGTTAGTTCTAGGAAAAAGACATAGATCTCCAAATTAACTTATGCATAGAAATCCTCCAAACTACTTCTTTTCAAATCCATGGTAATTGCAGCCTAACTCAAACTTTAGTGTCTAGTACCCAGCCCAACAGCCTAAAACCAAAAAAGTCTCACTGGCTTATGGAGTGAGAAGTTCTGAAGATAATCACTAGTCATTATATATTTCCCTTGGAGAAATAAGGAAATTTTTAACAAATTGAAAATAAAATGCTTAAACTTTAGTATTCCTCAGACAGCCATTAACATTTGACATTTTGCTCAAAAGCCTGATAACTAGCCTCTACAATCCTGTGACCGAGACTGCCCAGTGATACATTTCAATATAGGATAACCAATCATCAAAGTAATTTTCACTGTTTAACGTTAAAGCAAAAAGGCAGCCAGCTATTCCACACATTTCTCAGGCTTAGAGATAAAAAGAAGAAAATGCTTTAAAATAGGTTTTGCCTTTAAGGTCCTATATTACAGGCATCCCAAAAGCAATCCTTCTGGCAGCATTGCAAACTACAATGTAGACTAAAAATATGAGTTTTCAAATAGATTTTCAAATAGATTTTATTATTTATTTGACATATAAGCACTCTTCTTATCTAAGCTTTTGCACTGCAAAGTGCGTCCAAGTTCCTTTAACCACTTCTGATTTAATGACAGATTTAGTAACATTGCAAGACAGAAGTGTGGAATTGGCCAAAAATTATTTCATAAAAATCTGATTTCTGTACAGCAACATCTAAAATGTCACCTAATACATACAAGTAAATCAGAAAGTTTTTAATGGATATTATAAAGCCTGAGGCTTCGATAGGTAAAACTTCTACTGACTTTAAAAGACCATAATTTATTTTTAATAACCATTTTTATTCAATTTTTCAACGAATTGCACTTTATGCCTTCAGTAGAACCATGCCCTGAAATCTCAGGGGTGATAAAAGGGCCATGCCAAAGCTGAAAGGTTTCGAATATCAAACTATACTATTATGTCAGGGTCAGCAAGATCAATTAGCGCTTTTCAATGACAGAAAAAGGTTAAGTTGGGCACACATTTACACAATATTTAAATCCAAAAAAGAAAAATAGCACTTATTGGGCATATTTATAAACCTCTTGATCAATGACTGAATATCAACACTCTTCTTCCAGTTAAATACCATAAATGCCAGGATTTTTTAACACAAAATGTCAAGAAGATTACAGATATATTAGATAGAAGAAATACTACTGGATTCTCAAGTACAAAGAAAAAAAGCAAAGACATCTGAGTGTTGCTGCTACCAGACTTGGTTTAGTGGTGAACATTCAAAAAGCTTTAAAAATACTTGACCAACTTGACATATGTCTGTCAGTCTGATGCCCCTGTGTTTGCGTTTTTTCCGCAAACCCTGACAGTACCAAAAATGAAAGCTAGTGAGCAAATAAACCTATTCCTATGCTCAACTGAAAAAACAAACCTTACCCCACCCCTCAATTTGCAAATACTAATCTGTAAATTAACTCACCTAAAATCTGGAAAAAAGCAGGGGTACACCTTCTGAAACTAACAGCCAGAAACATGCACAGCAGGAAGCGAGGAAACTTACATTTCAGCTCTTAGTATCACAAGAATACTCACTGGAAATACATGTATGTTAGAAGTTAGGTCGACACCTGTTAATTCAAGCATTGTCATCGTAAACATAGCTTGAACAAAGTAGCTGGTTATGATATCACCAAAGCCAGCATAAAATCACAATAAAAATCTAGGAGATAAAGAAAACCTAGGGAAAAAGTACACTATGTTGAAATCAGTGATTTAGATTGGTATTGCACTGAGTAAAAGCAATGCAAAATTACTTTTCCTCAACGATAAATTTCAAAATGTCTCTTTTTTAAGCCTGTTTCTTCAAGGAGTGATTTGAAATATTTACTACCAGACAGTACCTAATTTTAGGTTTTAAGTGCTTTAACAGCTCCATGAAATATGATCAGCAGCTGCAATATAGAAGTATGCTGAATAAATGCTCCTTATAAAAAGGAAGACCTACTTTACCCTGAGTTCATAAACTCCTTACTTATAAGAAGGAAAAAGATAACACAGAAAAAAAATTATTAGCTGTGTCTTAGAGCATTTAACAGAAATTCCAGGAATTTGTTTTTTCTTTCCGTGGTAGCTTTCGTATTTAAGGGACTAAAATGCTCTTTAAATTTTAACACTGGAGGATTGCGCACAACATCATCCAATACCACCAGTTCATCACAGAAACATACAGGTACCTTTCCCTCACCAAATGCCAATGTTTCACATTAATTCTAGGACTTGAATAAAGTTTAAAAAGCTGCATAAAGTTTAAAGAGTTAAACTTTAACACTTGCATCAGATGCTAAAAATATGCCACATGATACTATCTATAGCTGTATTTCTACAGTTGCCTTGTTCAAAATATTTTAACTGGGAACTGTAATTAACTGAGAACCCACCAGTGCCCTACTCAATATATTGCTTGCTTAGGATTTATTTATTCCATTGACATTATCCATGCAGAATAAATTTATAATGCAAAGCGTTGTGAGGCCATTAATAAATACAAATCCAGCAAGAGTAACCTTCAACTAAATTTATTATCGGTACCACCATATACATGTAACAATTAACAACTGCATACAAATTATCTGAACAAAGATACATAAAAGATTTGTCAACATACTCCACTTGCATTTCTATTAAATTTGGCTGAATAACATTTGGTAAAATAAATTTTCAAAAAAACAATAAAAAGCGAAAAGACCTGTTTCAGACATAGCCCAGCTAATGTTAGATGTCAAACAGAGAAAAATCACCAGAAAGAGAAAGAAATGTCAGTCTATATTTCCACTTTACTCACAGTGTGATATATATTACATGTATGCAAACATTTGTTATTCAGCGGCATTTTCAGAAATACTAGGGAAAGAGTCAAACCCACAGCAATTCTGCGAAACTTTTCTTTTGAGTGTTAAGGAAATGAAACAAAGATACGGCCTAGATTTATTGCAAAGTATATGTTTCTAACATCAAACTCCGAGGTCAGACCAGAAAACCTATTTACCAAAGAGAAAAGATGCCTTCTCTGTATAACTCCCTCTAAATCTAAACTGCTGATTAGTTTATCTCAGATACACTTTCGAGTCTACTCAAATGAAACGCGTAAAACAAAACTCAGAAAACTGTAAATACTGGTTCCTTACTGTTCTAGCATGACTTCATACTTAAACTGGAACCGGCCAAGTCGCTCCCTTGTCTGGTACAGCGCGCGTCCCGGGATTTTTGTAAATACCAGCTATTTCACAGTGCCACGCGCGGGGCGAGCGCGTCCCTCCGTGCGCTCGGCTGCGAGCCCTGCCCGCGGGTACGGAGCCGGCAGCTCCGCGCCTGCTTGGCCCGGGGCAGCAGTTTCATAAACGTAAATGAAACTTTAGATGCCAACTACCGATTGGCAGCGGCGACGCCGTGGGATCCCGGTCTCCCTTCCCGGCGGAAGGCGGCGCGGGGCCGCTCCCCGGGCAGCCCCGTGTCCGGCCGGGCACGGCGCGGAACCCCCGCGGCTCGGGCAGAACCGCCGTGTGAAAGGCAGCTGGCGGTTCTCCGCGGGTATCTGACTTTGGAAGTGTCTGTAATGACAGCAGGAGGAGAAGGAGATTAATGGCCAAGAGCCCACTGGTTTTGAACACGGAGAATCCTGTTACCTCCTCGCGGATCAAGTTTGCGCACACGCCCGCACACACACATACACGCACAAGGCTTACCCACGTGGAAACGCTTTCTAACCAAAACACAAGTCTCCGCATCGCCGGTGGAAAAGGCGGCGGGACCCCCACGCCGGGGCTTCCCCGTGCCCCGTCCGCCGGCGCAGCGGAGACCGCGGCGGGGGCGGGGGCGCGGTGGGACGACCCGAAAACGCAACGTTTTGTCTTTAAACCACAAGAAAAACAATCCGGAGCGGGGGAGGGGAAGGGCAAGAGACATCCCTCAGGGAGAGGAAACGGAGAGGAACAAAAACAACGGGCAGCTCTGTCCCCGCTCCCTTCAGACACTGGGAAGAGTGGCCGCCGGAGCCCCGCGGCGGCTGCCGGCCGGGAGGCAGCGGGAGGCAGCCTGCCCCGTCCGCCGGCACCGCGGCCGCGGCACGCCCGCAGCGCTCCGCCCCGG
>VYZR01082789.1:12072-22889 GCA_013400675.1 Oxylabes madagascariensis
TAGACAATGAGGCAACTATCCCCCTCTTCTAGCAGGGATTCCTGAGAAGATAATATATATACTCCTATACATATATACACTACTATATATATATACACTCAGAGTATATATACTGTATATATACTCTGAATATCCAACTTTATGCAATCCATGCAATCTTTAAACTGGTTGAGACCTCTCATACAAATTAGATGAGGGAGTCTCAAATATACTGAGTTCTTTTAATTTTTATGACAGCCAGGTAGAGAAGAAGAGGCTCTCATTCCCACCCCCATTTCCCTGGTATGGGAGAAAAAGCTGTAATGTGAAATCACCATTCACTGAGGACATATCAAAGAAGCTACAGGAACATTGATCAAAACAATTTCATTGGTAGCAGAACAACTTGTGGGCTCAATCTTTGGGTCATCGAACATGCTTTAAGAATTTTTTTCGTTAAGTAGAGCCTTAGTTGTAAAAATAATTGGTCTTTTAGTAGCATTATCATTGGATTTATGCAGGAAAAATATGCAGTGTGTTTGCCCATGTAGAATAATGTTTCGTAATCACAGATTCTCTTCTGTCAGGGATGCTAATATTTAACCTCCTTCTGTTTTGAAGCTGGTTATCATTTGTTCCAGAAAGAGAATCAAGGTAGAGGAAAATGAACTTAATGGGGCAAATGTCAGACTAGTGTATATGTACATGTAAAACAATTAAGTGAAACGGCAAAAATCAGGCCATGCAAATGATTGCAGCTGAGAGGCTAGAATTCTTTTGATCAAGTTGGTTAAATACTCCAGTAATTCAGGCCCTCTGTAAAGAAACTTCTCAGTACACTGAGGATAAAACACGGATAGAGTCAGGGATGTTGCATAGCATGTTGTCTGCTCCTCTGAGGAAAAATGTTGATAGGTGGTGCAGTCCTGCTACGACAGAAATCACTTTTATACCTGCCCCATATCATTCCCCAACAGTTACAATCTTTGGTCATCTCTTCTGGAAGAATGTCCATCATGGCCTCCCCAGATGTTCAGATCTGGGCTGCTAGAATGGAAGGAAGGTTACAGTAACTAAGAAAAAGTCAGCTCCTGCCCAAGAGCTGATAAAAGAAAGCACTCTGTTAGGGCCTGAAATCTGAGCACCTACACCCAACAAGTACCTACTGCTATGCATAAGCGTGGCAGACAGCTGAGATATGAGCAATCCCATCCATGTAAACCAAAATACAGTAAAAAACATTAGACACCATCAGCCAAGTGCCTCTTTAAAGACAGTCTTTGTGTGTCAGTAACAGAGTTCTGAGCTGCAACAGAGGGAATAATCCAAAGTCAGAAGACAGGTCTGAGAATATCACTTGAACAAAATGAGCCTAGCATTGAGATATGCTACCCTAGATCATCTGAGTGGCAGTCTCTTTATTGGACGAAAATTGTGCTTATTGGTAAAATTTAGTGAATACTAAGTTGCAGAAAAGAGATATACCTACATGGCATCTAGTTCAGCTGGAGATGACTCCAGCGTAAAAACTTAGGATACGTCAAAATGTACATGCTAACTGCTAAATTACCCTACTCTGCCATGGTGGTGGATTCCCATTTATTAATCATCCAGTCTTTATTTATTCAAAGGTCACCTAGAGCCAGTGGCAGGATATTGGCTGTGTTCCTATGTTTGATGGATTCAAGGGGCAATATAAAGTTTAAGCAGCTTGAAGTTACTCTTGGACTTCGTAGAGCTTTAAGGCAAGAGCATGCTTAGTCAGTGATTCGGACACTGACCATTTCTTCTTTCAGAAAAGCCTTCTTGGGGAAAGTTTGACTCTGTTTGTACCCCTACAAATGCAAGGTATGAGTACACTCTGAGTGCCTTACTCAGTCCTACCATCATAAACCAGATCAGCACAAGTCTTGAAGAGAATGACATTAGTGGGGTTTTCTAGGTTTTTTATTAGCTGTAACACAACAATCAACATAGGTGTCTGGTTCTCCAGATCAAGGTGTGCCTGACATTTTTTAAGAATAACAAAAATTTCTCATTTTTTCGCACTTATGATCAAAGCACTTACAAATAACTACAAGGTATACTATACCAAGTAGACATTCCTCTGGTATATACCAGGCATGAGCCACCAGAATGACAGATTTTGGAAAGGCAATGGAATCTATCCCATGCCAACTCTGAGTGTGTGTCTAGAAGTATTTGGTAGGGAAAGACACGCTTGCTTCATCTCGCTTTTTCCATACCCTCCCCAAGATAAATTTTTCTTGCTTCCATTTCCTGCTTTTGTAGGACTACTCTCTGGCTGTCAAAATTGTGCAAAATTTCCTGCAAAACAGACATGCATCGTGGTCAGTTGCTGCCCAAATCATCTTCATCTTGTGCTGCCTGCAGACCTGTCCTGAGGCATGAATAGGGCTTAGCTCATGTCTGAAAAGACACCAGGACTTGTCAGCCAGCCTGTGGGACAGCAAAATCTGCTGTTTTGCTTAGTCTGTGGGAGACTGGGGAGTGTATAGAAGGTAAGCACATGAAATTCAAAGGTTTGTTTATTATATAGATAAGAATCTGAACTGCCAAAATTTTGTCTTAATTTTAAAGCTCCTTATGTATTATGCAACTCTCCTCCTTTTCAGTAAAATGCAAAGTTGCAATGCAAACCACTTTATTTCCAATATGTATAATTTCATTCATTTGAGGAACAGCATGGCAAAATGTTCTCTTCAAAGCCTGGTTCATTTTCTGAACCAATTGTCACATTCATCTTTGGCTCAGTATGTGAGTGTATGTTTCCTGGAAGTGGGTATGCATTTTGCCTCTTGATCTTAATTTTGATCTCTGGTTTTACATAAATTCCAGCACGGGACAATTTTTAACTTCCTTCTCCTATAGGAGATTCAGGATGCTCTTTTCAATCTTAAAAGAAAGCCAAGGTGGTAGCTTCTAAAGAGGAAAGCATGTACTCTACCCCCCCTAAAGGGGTTCCTCTCCCCAGGTCCACAGCACATGTCAAGGTCTTGTGCTTCACATCTCATGGCCCTGAAATGTGTTTGTGGTGGTTCTGACTCCTCATTGCACACCCATAATGTTAAACTGCCTCTAAAACTCATAATCAAGCTTGAAGTTCGAGCTGCTAGATTTAGACTGTTTTTAGAACATGTGCATTTATCAGGTTTTCCTGGTTTCGCAAACTTAATGTTTTTTGATAAAATCAACATATGTGTCCACCCTTGAAGATAAGAAGCATATCACATTTTAATACATGATGTAGAATTAAACCAGTAACCCAGAAGAGCAGAAGGAGCTGGGTAAAAGCTCTGAGGGGGCAATGAATCAGGGGTGAGGAGGCTTGGACCAGTTCTCTGTTCCAGAAAATTGCTGTGTGAACTTTGGGCAAACTTCGACTTTTTCTTCCTCTGACTCTCTCCCTCATCTCTATTATTTTTCTTTCCTATTTAGATTTCAAAGTGCAAAGGCAAAAGCACATGCCTACTATAGGCAGTTCCAGTGTAATTATTGATACACAGATTTGAAACAAGGAGGAAAATATCAGTTTGGAGGCCTCCTGTAGGATTTTGTCCTCATGGCCCACTGCAATCCATGATGAGTGGATGGCTTTGCTGGATGAGCTAGTGTGCTTGCCCAGACATCACCTGAATTTCTCAAACACCTGCAGAAGAGTGTCCTGACGTGCACATTTGCTCACGCGGCCTTCATGACCTGCTATGCCTTTTGATCTGCATTGCTCCTGGAGAAAAGCTGGAGTTGCTTTCTGATGATGGGCACCCCTTTCTTCCCACTCTCAATGCACAGGGAATTAGCCCACTTTGTATGTGGGTAATTCTGTTGGTATATTTCATCCTTCACTAATGTTACAAAATACCAAGCCATTCTTTTCCCCAAATCCAATTTGATTTTCCTTCCAAGGTTTCTGCTTATACAGGATTCTAATTTCTCCTGTTTCACCTCTTTAAGAAAGAAAATGGGATGATCAAGTGGAAATTAGAGGCCGCAATGTGTCTGAAAGTATTTTGGAGCGAACTGATTAGCAAATTAAAATAAGTATTTCTTGCACCAATACCAAGCACAGTAAGTGTTAGATCCAAAGAAACTTGTAAGAGAGGAGATTGCAAAGAAGGTATTAGAAACAAATTTAGCTTCATTTATGAAGTTACTGGACATGTTTGTGGCTTTTATCAACATATTTTGGCTTTGGGATACAAATTAAGATCCAGAAGAGCCTTGAAAAAACGATATATTTAGTTGTGGATGGGTGTGAATCCACTCCAACAGGATGGTTTTTAAAAAATGGTATTTAAAAAAACCTTTTATCTAGAAAAATGAGGTGAGGGGGTAAGTGGGCCTCTGCAGGATTGTTCTGTCTTTTCCCTCTCTCAGCTGACACGGAGAGAGCTGTTCTTCAGCCCTTTTGGCCGGTGGATGCAGACACAGCAAGTTGCTGCTGGAAGCTGTTGTTCCCTGCAGTCCCAGCAGCTCGTGGTCTGTTTTCAGTGACCCGGT
This sequence comes from Oxylabes madagascariensis, assembly GCA_013400675.1. NCBI lineage: Eukaryota > Metazoa > Chordata > Aves > Passeriformes > Timaliidae > Oxylabes > Oxylabes madagascariensis. Next base: position 16,573 of record VYZR01082789.1, read on the forward strand.
TTGCAAGAGCTGTGGGAGAAATAAGTGTAGAGCACTTCTGTCCCAATCCTGAACTGCATTTTGAAACTTGCTTTTTTCACGGCTGTGGTACTGTGACTTACTTTGTCCAGGGGTTAAAGTCATAAACCCCGTCGAGGAGGAGAGGCTGGAGATGACGGTGAAAGGTGAATGTTCCCTAGGGGAGGAGACAGCTGCTGGAGCAGTAGTGCCGCCCAAGCTCTTGTCCAGGTGAGCGGGGAGAAGGCTTTAATGATCACCCCGGAGGCTCCGGCACCGGTGAGCAGTTGGTGTGAGGGCGGCAGCCCCGTCTTCAAGGGGCAAAGAGGAGAACACGTTGATTTTTTCCTCCTCCATGTCCGATGTGTGCTGAGCTGGGTTGTGTGCGGTGATGTCCCCGTGGGCTCAGCAGAGGAGAGCCGGGATGCTGCGCTGGGGAGGACGGTGCAAGCGGAGCGAGCGGGTGGGCTCGGCAGGCGGGGCCCGGGGCCAGCGCCGTGTGGGCGGGAGGAGCTCTGGCGGGCGGGCCGGGCCGGGCCGGGCGGCGCTGCCGGCGCCCGCCGCGCCGTGTGGGTGGCTCCAGGGGCCGGTACCCAGCGACAGGCGCAAGGTGGGAGGAGGCTGGCGGGGCGGAGGAAGAGGAGGAGGGAGAGCGGCGGTGCTGCGGGGCGTATCAGCCGGTGGTGGACTATGGTGCGGCTCGGCGGGGGCTGACACGCCGGCACGCCGCCCGCCCTCCCTCCCTGCCGGCTGACAGGCACGTGTGGGAGTGAGACCTGCCCTCGCCGGGGGAGCATGAGCTGTGCCCAGGCCGGCATTGTCCAGGTACGAGGGGCTCCTGCCGCCCGGCCCCGAGTGAGAGCGGTGGGGCGGGGGCGGGTGGCGTCGGCTCCCAGCGGAGAAGTGCGTGGCGGGATGGAGCTGGTAGCGGCCTCGGCTCCGGGAAAGGCCCTTCCTGGGGCGGGCAGCCCCCGCCCGGCCGGCGGGATGCGGTGGCGGGTCGCGGGTGTGCGCTGTCACCGTGCCCGGCTGCGCGGTGCCGCCTTTGTGCCTCGGAGGTGCGTGCGGGATGGGACCCCTGGCCGTGCCCGTGCGTGCCGCCCTGGGCGGGGGGCGATGTGCAGGGGCTGCTCTCCGGGGAGCTCATTGGGCCCCAGTGGGTTACGGGCTGAGCCGTCGTCGGCCTGTCTGCTGAATTCCACTGGCGACCAAATAGTGTAGAATTATGATGAGCGACGTGCCGGCGGGGATTGACATCATTTTGGGGATGTGGATGCACGCAGGCGGTGATGAAGACTCCCGAGCCGAATTTTTGGTGGTTACGTCCATTCCTTGTAAAAGCAGAAACCCCCAGTTTTGGTTCTTGGCTCCCTGACAATGCAGCAAAATTTAAAGCACGAACTGCTTCTTTCCCCACGGTGCTCTGTTGCTGTAAGCCAATCTTGTGACTTCATATTTTGGTTATTACCTTGTGTTATTATGTAACTGCATTTTTTTGTTACAAATTAAATAAAATAACTCATAAGTATGTTAAGAACATTGCTCTAGCCTGTAGCATTGTCAAATGCTGTGTTTCTCATTTTGCAGCCTGCATAGATAATGGGTTTGTACTGACACGGGCAGTACAATTCATTTTGTTCTCTCTTGCATCGTTTCCCGTGTGTTTCTCTGCCGTTGCAGAAGAAATTACTCGGCCTGGGTTTAGATTTTTTGCATCCTGCTGTTTGGAGCTGTAGTAGTGCCTTTTTTTTTTTTTTTATGTTGCACTCAGCAGATGTGCATAGTGAGACTGTACAACAGTCAGTCAGGCTGTGCTCCTGTCCCTGTGTTTACCAGCACCACTGTCGCGTTCTGTGGGGCACCTAGCCTTGTCTGAACAGGGCAGCAATTAGGGGCAGGGTGCTGCTGTGCCAGTGGTGGCACATAGCAGGTGGTCTGCTGTGCCTTTCTGATTAGTGCTCATGTGAGGATTGCAGTTATTACAGTAATTCATTTTGGCTTGGGGATTCATTTTGAAAATTTGGATTTTCCACTAAGAAGGGATTATCATTTCTCTGTGTAGTACGTGTGTTTTGTGAAGAAGTGGAGTACGGTATGTATCCTGGCTGCTCTCTCTGCTTCCCTTCTGTCTGTCTCTGAAGTGCACACCCAGTTTGGACAACACAGGTGCAATGTTGATTTTCATGCTGGAACCAGAAGTAGATGTAAAAGGCAGAACACGCTTAGTCAGCCCACACCACACACCACTCATCCTGTCAATGCAGTCCCAGTCTAGTACAGGGGAAAAGAGTATGTGTGCTTACAAAGGAAATGTGGGGTCTGTTTACTTGTTTGTTTCAGGAGGGTGAGCAGGGAGTTAACTCAGAACAAAGAGTGGTTGGTCAGATGGCCAGCATTTGTAAGCAGCGAGCAGCATGTGAGTTAAGGGTGGATGGTATATTTTGTCACTTGTGTGATACTATCGTTGATGTGTTTCTGACTTAGTGTGACTTGAGCTTTGGACTCCTAAACTTTCAGTATCAATCAGCTTACTCATTTGAAACCAGAGCAGGCCAGATCATGAACTGATCCACTCAGTGACTTTATCAGGAACTATCAATATCTGAACATGACGGTGATTTATTTGAAAGCAAGCTGTGTACACATGCTGAGAACATCCCAAAGAATTCATCCCAAATCCATATGCTCAGTATTTTAAGTGCATTCTAATAAACAATATGGTCCTTACTGTTTTCCAAGAAATAACTGACTAAGACTTGTTAGTAAAGTGCATTTTTCAGTGGCTTTGTGTTTCATGTACATGGCATGCGATCTTGCATCCTTTGCCATTGTGAGATAATCCCTGTGAAGCTTCATGGAGTTTTGCTCGTGCTGTGTTGGATGCTAAGTAGTGCTCATTCAAGGTAGTGCTAAATCCTTCTCCTTGTCTCCTTTTGAATAGTCTTACAAACAATACAGTGACTTGGAAAAACAATGAGAGCAAAATTTAGCTTATTAGCTGTCTTTTGAAGTAGTGCAAAAGATGTGGCTGTGGTATTGTGGGGGAGGATTCAAGTTGTGAGAGTGATGGTGTTGAACAGTTGATGTTGGTCCAGGAGCTGTTCTAACAGTGAGGATAGGTTGCCTGTGTTTTAAAGCTGTTGGATCTGCCTTGTGGATACAGGCATTAAGGCTGCCCCTGTGGTTTTACCTCTGAAAGATGCCTGTAAAAAATACCCAGCAAAACAGCCTTCTCATCCACACTGGTTGCAAAGTTCAATCAGAAGGGCTTTTAGTAAAAAAAAAAAAGCTATTATTCCAAAAGATTTGTGATGATAGATTTTGCCAGAGAATGTAGCTTGTCTTCATTATGACTTTTGATCTTTCTAAATATTTCTATGGTCCTATGTCTTTCCCTATGTAGTTTCCTCCAAAGTTAGAGGTACCCACAAAGCCTGGCTTCAGCATGTATAGATCATAGTCTTTGTGGGCCTCTAGAGACAGGGAGGAGAACTCAAACTTTAAACAAGTGCTGTGGCTCACTCTCCCTCCTGTTCTGTAGATGCGGTGCTTTCCAGCCTAAGCCTAAGTTACACCTTTGTGAATACAGCACCAAACAGTTCAGCTGAGTATTGATATATATGTGTGGCTTACATGAGCAGATCATGCCTGCAGCTGCCACAGCTTTCCAGCAGATACAGCTATGAACCATCACTGCACTGGGAGTCAGCATCACCTCAGATGCTCCCTTGCCTCCAGTGGCACCTGTGCTGCTGGGAGTGTTGCTGTAGCGTTGGCTGTTTCCCTCAGATTGGCTTGCAGTAGCTGTAGGATAATCCTGCCCATACGGGTTTGTGTATCTGCCTATTAGCAGGAAAAGGAATTGTGACGCCCCCTTTTCTTCGGGATGTCTGTTGTTTGTTTACACTCAGCGGCTTTCTCAGTTTTGGCAATACGGAGATGAGTCAGTTTTGCTTCTGTTTAAGTCCTTTTTTACCATTTATCCTGTAACATTTCATGTGCTGTTGTGATTCTGCAGTGGCTGAATGGCAAATACTGCAGGCTTAATTCCTTAGAAGTGTATTTCTATTGGTCTTAGATATCATGACCATTAATTCTAATAAAGCTTAAAACAGACTAGATCTTACGTACTTACGTATTTGTCCTAAAACACAGCAATACTTTGTTTTTTACTGGAATCTCAGAAGGGTGGGGGTTGTGCAACTCAGAAAAAAATAAAAGTGCACCCAGTAGCAAAGGGCAAGATAAGATGCCACCTACTTTAGTTGATTTTTTCCAGCTGAGATTTGAGGCCAGCAAGATGCTTAGAATTAATTAAGAAGAAATGGCCAGGTTCTTTGATGCAGGGAGCCCTGGGTCATTTTCCTTACAGTTAATGAATGGTGGCTAGGCAGCTGTGTGGGCTTGTGAGTCAGTCTTGGCCTTTTTTGATCAGCTGTGTCTGGCAAGGGTATCCTGTCGTTAGCTTTGGAGTAGGAAGTTTAGGTTCTTCAGGCAGGGCTCCTTAGGAGGTGCTGGGACTGTCCCTTGGCAAGATGGTGTCCTCAATCTCAGATGTTTGTGGAAAATGGACCAGAAAGACTGGTCCAAACTACAGGTGAAACGGGCTGTTGTCCCAGGCAGCAGACTGCTGGGGCCAAGTGGCTGGCTGTGGACTGCTTTTGATTTTGCAACAGGGAGGAGCTGGATTGAAGCAGAGCAGCAGCTGAGCCTGAAGCAGGGTTCCCTTGCTGCAGTACCTGTTGCAGCTCCCATTTGTCCTCTCCCTCCAGTGGCGGCAGCAACAGAAACCACTGTCAGCTCCTCAGGACTCTCCTTCCCCCAACTTTCCTTTTATAATCTCACCCTCCTTTTCCATCAGTTCAAACAGCCTTACCTTAATTCCAGCTCCTCATCCTTTTGTCCAGAACATTGCCTATAATGCAGATAAACTGTGAGATGGCTTGGGAGCTGGGGTGGAGTGGTATGGCAAGTCATTTCTTTGAGATCTTAAAACAGGGGGAAGCCCTGGTGCTTGTGTCTGAAATATCGAAGTCGGTGATCAGCACCGCCGTGTTCCCCAGGGAATTGCTGTGCTCCATTGTATTGCAAAGCTCTCTGAGGACACAGCGGTGCAGGCAGCGTTCCCTTGCTGCAGAGCAGAAGGTCTGTGGGAGAGAGCGTGTGCACAGCAGTCAGGAAGCCTATTATTGAGACCGACGCTGAGGTTTCATTTTATGCATTTAGCAAAACAGGCTCGCTCTTTTACACTTTCCAGATATTTTTGTATTTCTCTACAGATGCTTGTGGAACACCAACATTTGTTTGGTTTCAAGCCTGAATTAAAATTCCCAACCAATGTCTGGCGGCAAAATCAAAAAGGCAAGTATTTCTCCTAGAATCAAAATCCATTTAAATTTGAGAGTTGTTAACCCATTAAATAGCAATGGAGTATAGAATATCTCTTGGACTGAATCACTTATGTTTAAAATGGAGCATGCTCTAAAAATAAATGGCTAATTGCTTCAATGTAGTCAATACGGAATTTAAAGTTAACTGACAGAGTGATTTGTCATCCGTCTCCACAGCAGGAGTCATCTGGGAAGTCTGTGATGTTAAAGGCATTTGTTTCTATTAGCACCTTTTAAAGTAGTTTTGTAAATGAACTCTTGAACACCAGGACTGAAATATGTCATGTGGTATAACTAATTTTTCCATTTCAGAGGAAAAATGTGTGCCATGTACACCTTTAATTACCAAATCAGGTTCCTCAGGTCCTGAAATGTGTGGTTCAGCACACAGGCCTGTTTTTATTACAGGAAACGGGAGCCTGCTGTAGTTCTGGTGCCAAGAAAATACTTTCACACATCTCCATGTAAAATTTAGGATCGCATCCTGCAAGCTGGGGAAGATCTGATGTTGTACTACTCACTGTATACGGAGAGGAGGATTGGTTAGGAATAACTCTCTGAAACATGTGTAAGCAGAAGAGGTGGAACAGGAAATTGTCTGCTTTTCCCGAAGGGTAGAAGGGAGAGCAAGAGAGGGGGGGAAATTCTTGAAGTGCTTGACAAACTACTAGGGTGAATGTGATAATCTGATGTCCCAAGATGGGCAACTTGCTGCTTTTATCTTGAAATCTGTGCCCTTTCAAGACTGATGGTGTCATTAAGTGGGAGATACTGTCTTACTCCAGCATCTTAATGCAGCCTCAGGAACATTTAAATTTAGAGTTCACATTTTAATGCAGACTATCCATCAAGTATTGGGTTATTTGTAGTTGTCTTTAATGATGTGTTAAAAAAAGCCATGTGAGAGGCCCTCAGATTTTTAATTTAAAA
>VYZR01082796.1:5798-19091 GCA_013400675.1 Oxylabes madagascariensis
CAAATGCCTTTCCATACTTCAGTAGGTGAACTGTGTTTTAGTATTTTGATAGTTGCACTAAGGAAATGCTCAAAACAAGAAAACCTCTGGGGCATTTATATCATGGGGAGGCATATTGATGTTGCAGGGATTTTAAAATGATTGGTTTCTCTAAAGCAATAAGGGTGACTAAATTCCCTTTCAATGAATCCACATATGCTCAGTTCTCAGGTTTTGAAAGGCAGCCAAAGCGACATTCTTTCAGGCTTTAAGTTGATATAAATAAAGTATAACAGAGAGCCCCAATAGCAAAGTTTATCAATACACATACCTCAGTTAGAATTTACACACAGACTGGATTTTTCCACTTTGTCTTCAGATGGCTCTTAAAGAATGTCATCAGTTGCTGCAAGCTGGCTGTTTCCAGCCACAATCCATCTGAGAGGGGGACACAACCTCCCTTGCATGGACAATCTGGAATGACCTTTGGAGAGCAGCAGGCTGAGGTGAAACACAGGTCCCCAAAGAGCAAGGTACTTTACAAACTTCCGTTTGGGTATGGAGAACTTACGGGTTTTGCAGTGTTGAAAAAAAACAACCCAAAAGAAAACCCAAACACAGATTTAGTAGAAAGGAACATATTCATAAAGTGAGCTGGGAGATGTGACATGTACTGTTTGCTGCTGATCCTCCCTATGCTTTTGGGGGTTTTTTTCATAGATCTTAATAAAATTGTTAGCTGTAGCCTTACATATTTTAAGATACTATACTGAATTTCACTACAGTTTTTAAAATATTTTTCCATTCTTTCTTCACTATTTGTTAAGGAGAACCCACATGTGACAACAGCACACAGTGATCACGCAGCAGCTGTACTAGAGGAGCCCCTCTTGTAAATTATGCCCTGTGCTGAAGTACAGAAGAGATACAGCAGCAGACAGTGCAACAACTTCAACTGATATAAAAACTTCACCCAGATAGTTTGCCTTGTTTGGGGAGATTTTTGGATTAATTCCTGCTACACAGCCTCCGCAGGGCTTTTCCTGATTGCATCTCTGTAGCTTGAACTACAGGTGTTGATTCCTTCTTTTCCTCTTGCCTGTGCATGTCAGAGGTTATTTGGACTGGACCAATGACTGGTGGGGGAGCGCTTCCTCATTAACCAAGCCTCACACAGAGAAGTATTGGGCACTCAAATTAAAACATTTGCAGCATGGTGGATTTCTTCCAAAGCAAGCTGAACATTTAAGATGGACTCTCCTTGCTTTAGCTTCTTTTATTCCTCCAAGGGTTCCTTCTCTCCCTCTCCACTGAGATCAAGCTCACCCTCCAGCACTCATAACTCTTCTTACCCCTTCCTCCCACTTCCCTTCCCTTAAGGGTATGTCACCACACTCGCTCTATTCACCTATATCTTTCTGGGATTCTTCCTCTCTTGTCTTCTTATTCTCACTTTCTTGACTTCTTCCTTATTACCCCGAGCCTGGATTGCTGGGTATCTTTGCTCTTGCATTTTGAATTTGTAGTCAAATAAAAGCTTGTTTTCAAAAGCTTACGATTGGAATTAGTTGCCTATCTCTTCCAATGGCTTTTGTATGTTTTTTTTAATGTTAGAAGTTCTTTGGGGCAGAGATGTATTATTCCTGAATATTGACAAGAAAGATCAAAAAGATGACAAGGAGGAAGGAATGAGCTTCAGTAGTGCAATCCACAGGAACCGAATTTTCAAAAATGTTATCATTTTTCAGTAGCATAATCAGAAAACAACAACATACTTCAGAATTCATACCACTGGCAGATGTGAAAGTAACCCCAGGCACATGTGGTATAGAAGCATAGGTATCTGGCCCACAAGATGCCTTCCTGCATTCTTTAATAAGTAAGCTTGACATTATAATGCACTCATGAATTAAAGGGGTTCCATGTCAGAGTATGCTCAAAATGAGAGGTACATTGTAAGGAAATTCTAGCTAAAAAAATGTTCAACTAATCCAAGTTCTCTGCTGAAATCAGAATAGTATTGTTAGGTTAGAATCCAAAAAATATTGCCACATGAGGGTAAGAGCTGTTGATAGCATGGTTTTTGTGAATAGCAGCCAGATATGTGACACCTTGCTTCTGAAAAAAGCCAGATTTCCACAGTATTAGTAGCACACAGATGTGAATTTTAGTAAATTCTTTTGGCAAAAAACCCCATAATCTCTACATAGGGATAAAACAAACAATGGTTAACACTTTTGCAAGGTTTTGACTCTAAAGTCAAATCCCTGGTCTTGGTCATTTAAGTCCTTAGTGGGTCATTTGACGACCATTGCTGTTTGTGACCATATTTCTACCCATCTGCAGATATAAATTGATATAAACAAAGTATAACACCTGGCAGTATTCCAGGTGTTCTATGCCAGCAAGTCCCATGTCCCAGATAAAAGGAGTAGAAAAATCATTCTCAGATTCACATATGAAGCAGTCTTCTAGGTGAATCCAGGTAAATTAACCCATTCTAGGAACTCTTACCAAATTACTTGAAAAATGCCACCAAAATACAAAATATCTCAGTAAAACATTTCTGCTGTAACTGGTATGAGAGAATGGGATCATATGGTATATATTCCCCAACAATTTATTCAATAAATTGAGAGGAAACCCTGAAAGTATTAAATGCAACAGAACATCATCATGAGATTTAACAAACATAAAAGTTGTATGTATATTCTGGTGAGAAGTGCATACACTAATGAAATGCAGAAAGATTCTCTATTATTCACTACATAAAAACGTTATTTAAGTTTTCCTGAGGGGCCATTTTTTTGTGTTAATCTAGCTTCTTCTTCGTCAGTCCACACATTATTAATTGTATCTCACAGTCAGTAACAAGCTACAGTGGCTGGCAGGATGCCACCTTAAAATTAAGCGCCTAAGGTAGGACATCTTGCATTCATCAATGTTTAAAAGATAAAACTGCCTAGTGCAACTCCCTGTGACTCGTTTAGAAATAACAGGTAAGCTATTTAAACCAGAGTCCTAAGGCAATTTATCCACCTTTCATGCCTATATTTCTACACTGGAGGGTGTGCAAGGTGGTGGGGAAGGAAGTGGGTTGAGAAGAAAAGCACTCAAGCATGAAAGCTGGCAACAAAGGAGGGAGAACAAAGCACTAAGCCCCAGTGCCATCAGAGATGGGAGGCTTCGGAGTATGCAGACATGCCCTTCTGCAGGAATGGTGACAGAAATTAAAATGGAAATTCAAATTGGTCTTGGAACAGGATTTTAACCCAAAAAGACAGCATCTGGGTGAAGTTTTGTGTAATTCCAGCTACACAGCCCCTTGACATAAGATGATAGAACATCTATCAACTGACCTCTGAGTACAGAGGTCTCCTGAGATACTGTTGCTGTTGATTGCTTTCATCCATCTGAGCTTTCAGCAGGTGATAGCTTTCAATCTGGGCTGAGAAATTATTTTGCTTACAATACTTTTACAGAAAGCAATATTTACTTCTTTTTTTCCCCCTTAACTTCCCACCTAGCACACTAGAAGACACAGCTTTTTCTAACATACTGCTACCTAATTTATAATTAGCTGTATTAATAATATCACTGACTCCTCTTTATATCCAGAATAATTACAGCATTTGAATTTACAGGTACACAGCACTAGTCCTCTGATTGACTTTCTGATCCCCAAACCAGTTTTTTGTCCGCCAGCCCAGAGCACAGTTTGGCACCTCTGCTAAGGAGGTGATGAGGATGGCTTTAAGCGATGTTGTCAGATGTCGCACGGTGACACCACCACGTGGCAAGCAGAAGTGCCACGCTGCTGACATTGCTGCTGAAGGGGAGGTCTCTGCCCGGGGTGTACAGCAGCTGCTGGGGTCAGAACTTCTTCAGGCACCGCAGCCTCATTTGTTCACAGCCCAACACGAGCACTAACAGCCCACCGTTCATCCGCCCTCTGCATGAGACCCGTGAGAAAGTAACAAACACCGTTCCAAACAGGAAAAAATCGGTATAGAACAAGAGGTGGCTATAAGTCACTATTAAATCACAGTGCTAACATATTTCTTCCTCTTTAGCTGTTCCTATCCCAAGAAAAAAAAACTCCTCAGTCATGTTGTACTCATTAACAAGTATACTGCACTGCTTTTTTCAGTATGTTGGCAGTTCTCTTTGTTCATCTAAAACATTAGTCTTGGCTTAAGGAATATTTGTAGGCAAAAAAGACTCCATTTCCTTTAGCAGTATCTCCTTAGAACACTTCTACTTTCACTTTCTACCATCTTTTTAAAGTTTAAAGCTTTTTTAATAACCAATTCAGAGAGTTCTTCTTTGGTTCTATTTCTTACAGCAAGAGATGGGGGCTAGAATAATCCCAAATTATCCATTTAGAACGGCTGATAATATGATTTACTTTATTAAAGTAAGAGATGAGAAATAGTAGGGGAGGTAAGTCAGCTTTCTCCCAAGCCTGAATGAACAACATTCAGCAAGTCTCACAGCTCATGCAGGTGACTCATTCAAAAAGACAGATAACGTGGAGCCTATTTTCAGTGTTAGGAAGCCCCTTTCCCCATGGTCTGAAATGAATTGGCATGGCTCTGGCGTAACCCACGTTTTTTAGGCAGTATCAAACAATGGTTCAGTAACAGGAGAGGTGACAAACTCTGGGCTGGCAGGGTGCCCCCACCTCGCCATTAGCGGAGCAGTGCCGGGAAGGAGCCATCCAAGCGCGGTCAAGCCGCCCCTCCCGCTGCATCTTCCTTTTCTGGGCAAACACTTCCCTCTCCCGGTACAAAAGCTAACTACAGCCACACCACACCGTAAAAAAAACCCCACATATTCCCACCTATCCTTTCATGCGTTATTTTAAGTATTTGCATTTCATAATGACAAAAAAATTAATATTAAAATTAATTTTATTGTCTCGCCTCTTCCCAGTATGAACGGGTTATTGGATGTTTGAGCTTTTTCCCAGCTATGAACGAGTTTGGCAGTACCTGAGATTTTGGCCAGACACCAAGGTCCCTTCTTACCCAAACAAGTCCATGATTCTGATTCTATGATCATGAGAAACGTACTTTCTGCTTGAAATATTTCTGTCTCCCAGGAGGTATCTGTAGGATATTGCTCAGCCTGTAAATTGTCGGCACTGAGGTGATTTTACTGATAAGTCCCTAATCATTTTTACTTCAGTGATACTTTGAAAATGGGTGGCAGACTGTGGTCTAGGGGTGTTTACCAGGAAAAAAAATATAACCAACAGCTACATCTGTAGAGTAATTTCCGCTTTGGCAACAGTGAAATGTGGAAGGTCTGGGCACAAGTCTGATGAGGAGAGGCTGAGGGAGCTGGGGTTGCTTAGCCTGGAGAAAAGGAGACAGGTTGTTGTTCAAAATAGGTTCTTTCACCTGATAGTCAAGAAGCCAACCCACAAACTGAGTCGAGGTATTTTATGTTTTTACAGTCCTGAGCAGAGAGGGGTGCTGTGTGACAAATCCACAAAGCCAGCACACAGACTACCAAAATGTTTCATTATACATTTTAACAAACAAACGCATTACTGTTCACTGGCTACAAGTTACATAGTTCTCTTATTAATTTGTATTCTATGTTCTGTTGGTCAAATAATTCCTTCACTTCTCATGCTAATTGGTCTGTATGGTCAGGCCTTCTCCTGAGTGGGTGATCGCAATCTCCCTGTCAGAATTACCTTTCACCCAGCTCCAGCCGGTTTCAGCACAGATGCTGAGTTGGCTTTGTTAATTCCATCCTTATCCCGGGAGTTCTGCCAAACCTTCTGGTGGCCTGTAAATTCCGAATTCTTTTGTGTCCACTCTCAGTGGCACATCCTTCTCCCCAAGCTTTGTTAACCTCCGCGCGCCCGAGATCACTGAAACACGTCAAATACTAAACTTTAACAAGGCAACTCTACCGACAAGTAATTTATCTTTCTAACACCTGGACATCAAGGGAAGCCCTCATCACCCTCTACAACACCTGAGAGGAGGCTGTGGCCAGCTGGGAGTCGGCCTCTTCTCCCAGGCAACAAGCGACAGGACCAGAGCAAATGGCCTCAAGCTGTTCCAGGGGAGGTTTAGGTTGGATATCAGGAACAATCGCCTCACTGAAAGGGTTGCCAACACTGGAACAGGCTGCCTAGGGAAGCGGTGGAGTCACCATCCCGGGAAGCGTGCGCACGTGGCCCTCGGGGCCGTGGTTCGGTGGTGCGCCTGGCAGTGCTGGGTTGACGCTGGGACTCCTCCATCCCGGAGGCGTTTCCAATCCCACCCCACAGCCGCTCCACGCCCCGGCGCTCCCGGGACGGCCCCGCCGCCGCAGCCGACGGCGCCCGCGCTCCTCCCTCTTCCCGCCCTCCCGGCGGGAGCCATGGCGTCATCGGCGCGCGCCCGCAGCGCCGCCCGCCCGGGAACATGTCGCCGCCGCTCTTCAGCCTGCCCGAGGCGCGGCTCCGCTTCACGGTGAGCCTCTCCCGCCCCTCTCCGGCCTTCCCTCCGTGCCTCCGGCCTTCCCTCAGTCCTTCCCTCAGTCCCTGCCGCTCGGACGGGGCCGGGCGGGCGGGAAGCTGCGGGGCCGGGCTGTGCCTGCGGGCCCGCGGCCCGGCCGGGGCTGCCGCCGGGAGCGGCCCGGGCGCTCCTTTGTGGAGCGCTCAGCGCGGCCGAGGTGCGGCGGCGGGGGAGTGAGGGCGGGCTGCGCGCCGGCTCGGCCAAGGGGAGCATCAGTCTTCAGCTTTAATGTAAAGACAATGAAAGTGTGGCGTGCCCCCCCCGCGGCAAACGTCCGGGCGTACTGCACTTGCTGCCTCTGTGCCTCTGCTGAAGGATGCTTTTCCTTTCCCGTTGCTGGGGGGCTGCCTGTGTACCCAGGCCTCTGGATCCCGGCGTTTGAGACCCAAGTTGTCAGACAGGAGGATGCGATTTGCACAGAAGTCCTCGAGGCACAAGCAGTCGACCCGTTGGATCGATTTTGTAGCAGGAAATAGTAATTTTTAGACGATCTTCTTAGCAGGAGTCGTGCTTTTCAACATATTCATACACGCAGGACTTGTTTGTAGGTGATAGAAAATTGGGAGGAGCTGTTAACTCCCGTGAATACCGAGAGGCTCTCAGGCACATGATGTGATTCTTGGGGCTGCCCGTGAAGGGCCAGGACTTGGACTCCATGATCCTTCCCTTCCGACTCAGAGTATTCTATGGTTTGTGTCCCAAACCATCATAACCACCTGAAGCTGTGAGTGTGGCACGTGAAACAAGGATAGGTACAGTGTCGGTCACAAGAGCCTGATGCTCCGTGTATTGTTAAGAAATGCTGTTTCCAGCACACTGTTAGCCCAGGTTTGTGATGTGATGCTTTACTAGTTCAGGTGCCTAATTCCCTATGTGCTTGTTATCTACCCTTCTTGTTACAAAACTCTCTCTGTAAGCTAACACGTGGTGTGTGGCAGAAAGATTCCTTAGTATTTCTGTCCACTGTCAGAGAAAGGAGGAAGATCCGTTTAGTTTTGTACTGGTGTTGTAGCTTTTCTTTCTTTGCGTTTTGGTAGACATCCACCAGAGAAGCTCTGATTAACAAAAGCATCAAGCCGTTGTTGAATGCATTTAACCAGGTTCCTGGAAGGTAAGTAAAGACCACTTGACTTTTTAAAAAGTGCCTATTTAGATAACTTTTAGTAATCTTGTGCCTGAAGGTTGTTACAAACTAAAGTGATTGTTTGCATTTGCAGTGAAAATGAAAAGAAGTGTACCTTGGATCAGGCTTTTAGAGTTGTTGTAGAAGAAGAAATAGTAAGTACTTTAAACTGCTGAAGCTTATCTTTTGTAGAACCTCAAATTTCTAGTATATTAATATAACAGCAATTTACTTTAGTGTAAGAAAACACTTTATTAAAAACAGGAACTGTGTAATGGTGAGGTGATTGAGATTAAATACAGATGATTCAAGGAGACAGGTAGAACTTTGTATTTTACAGACATCACACTATGGTGAGAGCTGTTGTCTGAGCCTTTCCCAGCAGTTCTTTGTAATGCTTATGAAGGTCTGCTACATCTTAAAATTCTAATTCATAGACATGCATTGTTCAATAACTGTACTTTAGGAGTGGGTGGAAAGGGTAGGCTTGGAGTAGATATCAGAAAGAAATTCTTCACTCTGAGGGTGGTGAGGCACTGGAACAAGTTGTCCCAAGAGGTTGTGGATGCCCCATCCCTGGAAGTGATCAAGGTCAGGTTGGATGGGGCTTTCAGCAACCTGGTCTAGTGAAAGGTGTCTCTGCCCATGGCGGGGGGGTTTGAACAATGAGATCTTTTGGCCTCCTCAAATCAAAACTATTTTGTGATTTGTTACTAATATGTAACAAAGCTGTCTTGTCAGCTGAAAAGAATGATGAAAGGAGTCAAATAATGTATGATCAAATAGTATTTGAATGAAGTCTGAATGTGGGATATTAATTTTCAGAGGTAAATGACTCTGTGCATTTGAGTCTTTAGTGGCTGGAAGCAGTCAGGAAAGGTTTCATACTCAATCAAAACTTACTACAGTTAACTGATAGATCAAATTTCGTAGATTGTTTTGGAAAGTTGAATGTCAATATTTGTTTTAAATATGCCTACTTGGAAACAAGAATTTTAGTTTTGTTAGATATATTATGGTCAGACTAGAGAATTTCAACGCTGTTTTCTTTCTTTAGATAAACAAAGCTCCATGTGAGAATCTCCTGGCAATTATTTCTCTTGCTATTAATGGAGTCACAGAAGGTGAGCATCTCTCTTTCAAATCTATTGGCAGTTTTAGGGACCGTTTAGAGGAACTTTAAAAACTTGATTTCTGTAAGTCATCTACTGCGGTTACCTTTGGTGATATATGGCTCTTAGGCTAGTGGTTAGTAAGCTTGGGTTTGTTTCAGAAGAGAAATATAATTAAATTTGGTTATATATGTGACATTTGTGTTGGAATCTTTGTTGTTGTTGTTAATAAAGAAAGATGAATGTATTTGGTTGTAGCATGATTAGCAGTTTCTTTGTCCAGCACTCTAAAATGATTAGAAGTTTCCCATCATAATTTCAGAGATGAGACCACTGAGGCAGAGAGGTAAAATTACTTGGCAGAGGCAGAAATAACATCTCTTGGATATCTGTGCTCAGCTCCTGTCAGTAAACGGCTGTTTTTTTAGATACTTGAATCTGTTTCAGTAGCAGATCGTGTCAGAAATCAGTGTGCTGATCTTTTCTGAAGTGGCTTTTGCTCTCTTCCTTTTGCTTATTTGTTCACATTCTTTATTTGTTCACATTATTCATCAAAAATTGTTTGTTTTAGTAAGTATAGGTCAACTACATGTATGTTTTATGAGCTGTAGATTAACAAGAACTGGGCCATGAGGAGTGCAGGTACTGCCTACAGAGCATGGGTGGATGGACTTGGAGCACTGTTTTTGTGGTGCTTGAAAAGGCTCTCAGGCGTCATGGATGTGTGTAGTGGGACTAACTGTGGATTCAGAAGTCTGAAAAGAGTTCATCTGCAGCGTGGAAAAAGATGTGACATTGTATTGAGACTTTGAGGTCATTAGAACAGTGATTTTTTAAATCTTTACCTTAGTGCAAAGCTTTTGCAAATCTTATTTGAGTATGTGTAGAAATAGTTTTAATGAAAGTTTACATTTTAGCCCAAGTTTTCTGTGAGGATTTGCAGGAACTCAGAAGAGCTTCTTTCTTCTACTTTTTAAAATAAAATGCCCCTCAAGTGTAATGCATCTCTTTGTTTTGTATTTCAGTTCAAATTTGTTGAATTTGTTCCTCATAGGTATCTGCACTGCATCAACTCCTTTTGTGCTTCTGGGGGATGTTCTGGATTGCCTCCCTTTGGATCAGTGTGACAAAATTTTCACTTTTGTGGAGAAAAATGTTGCTACGTGGAAATCGGTAGGTATTTTTGCAAAATGTTGCATAGTTTGGCCAAAGCTTTTGTCTGCAAGGACCATTTTAATGAACAGAATTAAACTGACTTTTTAGCTGACACATGAGTGTCAGGAACTCCAGAGATAGCACCTGAAAAGTGTTTTACTGTCTCAGTGTTTTCTTAACCTGGGTTTTCTAACTAGAACATCCTCCCATAGTCAGTCAGGCTGGTTTGTTTCAGGTAACATCATAGCCTCTGATATGTTCACAAACTGTAGTTTATTGTTAATTCAAGTATCTACCAATTTCTCCTTCCAGATCACCGATATCCTGAACACTGTAAATCTTTTGTGTGTGCTCTTTGCTTATTTGTATAAATCATTGCCCCAGTTTAGGGCAAATTTGGGAGGAAACTTCCAAAGGGGTTCCTCTAGAAAGCAGATTCAAGCGACCCCCTCCACCTACTGGTTTGGAAAAAGATTTCCTTCTAAATTTGCCCTCAGTCATACATGGAGTAATAAAGGAAATGAGTGTAAAAATTAGTGCATTCCAGGAACAAAAAAGCTTATGGTGTTCTTACAGTTCATTGTCACACACGTTTTTTTCTTTATGAAGGCTGGATGTAAATGTGTTTTATGCTTTCTTGGAACTTGTGGGACGTGCCTTTTCGTGAAACCTGCCTGTTATGTAAGGGAAGACACAAATTTAGAGTTATCTGTAGGAGTGACTCATACTTACTCATATTTTATGATTGGATTAAATGTGCTCAAGAAGATTTTATGATTTCTTAATGTCCTAAATGCCTTTACTCTGTTTCAGAACACATTTTACTCTGCAGGGAAAAATTACTTGCTGCGTATGTGCAATGGTGAGTGGTAGTTTTTCAGGGAGGGGGAAGCCGTATTAAAGAACTTCCTATCTCAGCAAATGAAAATTAGTTTAATTATTTGATTTGATTTAAATTCAAATGCGTTCAATAAGTAATAAAGTTAAAAGGTGCATCACTCAACAGATACGCATTCTTGCTTATTCATGTAAAGGTCATTCAGACCTCAGGGAATTCTCTTCATCGGTGGAGATCATTACAGAAGAATATCATTCCTCAACAATGACAGGGCCTATATCCAAGGCTATATTTGAGTAAGATTCATTTAAACTTATTTTTTATTGGTGTTGAAGGTGTTAGGAGAATTGGCAGGATGCATTTGGAAGAAATATGTCTGGTCAGAGAAAGTCACTGGCATTTGAATTTACAAATACGAGCTTCCTTCATGAGCTCTGTAGGTCATGTAATTAGCAAGTCTTGAATTCTGTTTCATGAGAAATGAAAAGAGGGATAAATACTAATGTTCTTTACTTTTTACAATATTTAGACCTCCTAAGAAGATTATCTAAGTCACAAAACACAGTCTTTTGTGGAAGAATTCAGCTGTTCTTGGCTAGGTTATTTCCGCTTTCAGAAAAGTCAGGTGAGATTTTTTGCATTTCATCACACTGAACATCGAAACTAAATAAGCTGAACCTTTTGAGTTTATGATGGTTGTAGACCAAATCCAGTTGGACCCAATCACATTGCACTTGTATCCTAGTTCTTGTGTCTGTCAT
This sequence comes from Oxylabes madagascariensis, assembly GCA_013400675.1. Classification (NCBI taxonomy): domain Eukaryota; kingdom Metazoa; phylum Chordata; class Aves; order Passeriformes; family Timaliidae; genus Oxylabes; species Oxylabes madagascariensis. Next base: position 17,288 of record VYZR01082796.1, read on the forward strand.
TGACATTGTGACTTTTATTTGCTTTGATTTCAAATGTAAGTTTTGAGTGCTCTGAGAATTCAGTATCAGCATTTCATTAACAGATCTGGGAACTTCACAGCTTTTAAGACTTACTCTTTGTTTTTCACAGGGCTTAACTTACAGAGTCAGTTTAACCTGGAAAATGTCACTGTTTTCAATACCAATGAACATGAGAGCACTCTGGGACAGAAGGTGAAAATTCCTATGTCATTTTTCTCTGATTCTGCAGTAAACATGTAAGATTGCTTGCACGAAAAGTGTTTGGGACTGTAGGTTCGTCATTTGGTTGTCCGTCTGCTAGACCAAGCTGTTGTTTTGGGAATAGGCATGTTACCTGGAACATGAAACTCTGCACTCTGAGGGGAAGAAGATGGGTTTGATTGTGAGGAATGAGCATTGTCACTTACTGTGCAAAGTTTTCCCCACAGTATGCAGAGGACAGAGCTGTCTCTTCAGCTTTTTTCAGGAGAAGTGAGGCTACCAATGCATTAAGACAGGAGTTTGTTGCACATACTGCTGTAATAATGCTTCAGAGATCTTTTGAGTTACCAGCTTAAGCTTTCTGATCTAATATGTAATTGAATGTTTACAGTAAACAACACTGTGAGAACTTTGTGCAAACTGTAGTGGCATTTATATAAATCTTAAATACTTTTTTCCTGTTCAGCACACTGAGGAGAGGGAAGAAGGAATGGATGTGGAAGAAGGTGAAATGGGAGATGATGAAGCACCAACAAGCTGGTGAGCTGAGAGAAATTTAAAAGCTGAAGCAAAGCTTTATACAGTGAATGGGAAAAAGCTGTTTGGGAAATATATTTAAATGTTGTGGTCCAAATTCTCCTCATCTCCTGTTCTCTGAAGATTAGATGTATCTAATCAGTGAAGACTCCTGGCAATGTCTTAAATTGTGGAAGTTGCCTGGANATAAGATGTATTCAGGGATTTTGAATATGCTTAAGGAGAAAAAGCTGTGTTCCTGTTCATGCCACAGATAGTGAAAAAGTCCTATGATCCCTTTTGTGTACTATTTTTGCTTTTATGGTAAGAAAGTAACAACAGACTGAATGGAAAACTCTTACAAGGACAAATTCTGGGTTACAGATTTCTCTGTGACTGTTCACTACTGACTCACTAATTTAATTCCAAAATGCATGATATTTTCTGGGGTTGTACATTCCTGAGTGAACTCGAATATAGTATATTGCTTTTCAGTATGGTGTTTTTTCATTATTTTTTCCACAGTTCCATTCCAATAGATTATAACCTGTATAGAAAATTCTGGTCGCTTCAAGATTATTTTAGAAATCCTGTGCAGTGCTATGAGAAGGTGTCATGGAAAACATTTCTTAAGGTAATCTGAGTTCATGCTTTCAACCATTCAGCCTAACTGAAGGTCACTGTTTACACGAGTAGCAGTGACTGCATAAGCATGGAACAGTTCAAAGGCTCAGGCTGCTGGAAAATGATAGTGCATGTGGAAATGCGTGTTGCTGTTCTCTAAAGTGAGCCTTTTTCAATAAATGAATATGTTGTGTTAAAATGTACAGTAAACCCCCTAATATATGTCAATATCAGAGATACTTCATATGTTGCAACAGTGCCAGAAGTACCTGTTTTGTGGTTTATCTGCTGCAAAAAGCGGAACTTGTGGGTTTGAGTGGGTTTTTTTACCTCGAGAAGATAGATAGCTCTATCTAGTCCTAGCTCTTATTTTTGAGTGATCATATTGATGCCTGTGGGATCCTAAAGATTACTGGTTTCTAACGAAGCAAATCTCTTTGTA
>VYZR01082796.1:29767-40414 GCA_013400675.1 Oxylabes madagascariensis
CTGCCAAATGGCACAAAACTAGCAACCATTTTAGACTCCTGAGTGCTTGTGAGCTGTGCAAATGCTGTTGACAGATGTCACCTCTTGGTATGGCAGGAGGTTTAAATGTATATAATAGGCAGTGCTAGCAACTGCTGGCACACTCTAGTGGTTATGCAGTAAATAATTTTATAACAACATGTATCAAACAGTTTCTTTGCTTATTTAAAATTGTTAAATTTGAGTGGGTTGGTTTGGGGTTTGTATTTTTCTCTTCAGTGGATGAGCCTGAGATGTGTCTGAAGGAACAAAGACTGTCTACTTTAGAGAAGTTTGTGAAGCATATTAAGCTCCTTATTTGATTTTTTTTTTAGGGAATACATGCCAACGCTGGAGGAATTTTTTGAGGAAGCTATTGAACAAGCAGACCCTGAGAACATGGTTGAAAATAAGTATAAGTATGTCCATCTCTGCTGTGTTTCACTTGATTTTAATCTCTTTCATGTTTGGATTGTTAAAGAAAACAGACTGTTCTCAGCATTACTAGTATCTGTGTAGGACTCCAGAAATTTATAAAAACTGTTTAAATTTGGACAGAATTATATTACTAAATGTCTCAAATCTTTCTCTGTGCTTTTATAGATGCCAGACTTTACTAATCAAACTTGTGTTTTATTGTAGGGCTGTGAACAATTCTAACTATGGCTGGAGAGCACTGAGACTTCTGGCACGCAGAAGTCCCCACTTCTTCCAGCCAACAAACCAACAATTCAAGAGTTTGCCTGAATATCTAGAAAACATGGTAATCAAATTAGCCAAGGAGCTGCCTGTAAGTAATATTATCCTATAATAATAAATGCTGAATTCATTCGCTTTCTGCTTGTCCCTCTGCAGTCCATTTGGTACATGGGGACAGAGGGTGCAAAAAAAAGAGAAGCCAGAAAAAAAGTTTGTACACTAAANGACAGAGGGTGCAAAAAAAAGAGAAGCCAGAAAAAAAGTTTGTACACTAAAGAATTACAAATAAAATTAGTCTAATCTCTGAAGATCCCAGTAACAATGAACTGAGTTACATTGATTAACCTAGTAACTGTTGAGCCCTGCCTTGTACTCTGAAAAAAAACCAGCTCTGGCAATCCTGTTGGTAGGCAGGAGTTTTATATATATATATATATATGTATGTATGTGTGTATGAATATATACACATGTATATTAACCCAGCTACTTGGGTTCCATGTGGCAGTGCAGACCAATTTTATGGAGGGTATAAGCCAGAATCATGGCTTGTGAAATATACTGGGATGGCAGGAAAAGAGGCAGTGTGTGCAGCTGAAGGTGCTGTGCTAAGTGTTACTAGAGCTTTACAGCAAGGTTTGCCAGAGTTCTTCTATCACCTCCCTGACTTCTAAAATGTGCAAAACAGGAATAAACCTTGTGGAGCTGTAAAATGAAGGCATTAACCCTTTGCTTGGCCAACAGTACAGATTTGAGTCCGAGGGGGGCTTTCAGATCGCTTTATACGCAGTGATGAGAGAGGCTGCCAGTGGGGAAGGGCACTTTCTACACCTCTGAATTAGCACACAACCCAACAACGTCTTGCAGATACAAACCCCTGCTTCTCCACTGAGACCTTCCTTCTGTGTCATGTGAGGTCTAAAGGTTGGATTTTAATATATGGCTGTTTTGTTTGCCCCGCCGTCAGAGTTAACTCTATACTAATAGCAAGTTGAGAAAAAATGTGGGGATTTTAATTTGTTGAATATATTAAGATATGGCTGTATGCAATATTCCTGATGGTACTACTGTCATGTGCCAAATGCAAGAAACATGACATGTGCAAGAAACAACGATGTATCCAAGTCCTGTGGCTGAAATGTAGAAAAAGATGAAACCTTTTGGCTGATCAGTAGCTAAAAGAGGGAGTGAAAAGTCTGTTGCTTCTATATTTGTTTGCCACCTTCCCGAAGTCTGAAAGTACATAAACTTGGGGGAATTCCCAAGTGTGGAATAAAATTAGTGAATAACAATAATAATGATTTTTTTTAAAAAAATATTCATCGGTAGTGATCTTAAATTTGGTTGGCTGGGATTTTTTTTAAGCAAGTGATAAAGCTCACTATGGCGTACTTGGTTGTTGTTACTATGAAAAGGAAGAATCCTGTGAAGTCAGTGGATGCTTTTATGAGGTTTTTTTAGTTATTAATATTAGAACTTACTGGTGTTTAGGAGACTCTGGGGGATTTTTGATTCTCATATGGAATCGTGTCAGGCTTTCCATTCTAACACACATTCCAGAGACAAGCACAGAGCTGCAGAATTTCTCCTTGAACACAAAGTTCATCCAGTGATGCTTAGTTCTTTCATTGTAGCCTCCTTCTGAAGAAATAAAAACAGGTGAAGATGAAGATGAGGAAGATAATGATGCTTTATTAAAGGAAAACAATGAAAGTAAGATTTGCATATTCTCAGTCCTTTCAGTTTTTCTCTTGATGTGTATTGCAGAATCTGTGTTTTAACATAGTTTCCACTGAGGGCTGTCAGTCCTGCTTACCCCAGTGCATTCACACCAAAAAGCGCAGCCTTTTTGGGACACAGAGCACCAGGAGCAGCCTCCCAGTGTCCTGGCCTGCAATGCTGAAAGCATCCAACCTGTTGGATCAGCATTTGCATTAGGAAGCCTCTTTCACCTTTTCTGCTCTGTGGTGTATGTTGCCAGCCTCACTGTGTGTTCATGGCTGAAATGTCAGCTGTGTAAAAGCCTGTGTGAGTGCTCCTCACCCACTTTCCTGTTCTCTGCTTATCACTGGGGTAAGCGCTTCCCCCTAGCCCCGCCCGGGGTGGTAGTTGTGGGACTTCCAAAAATGGGTATATTCCAACTCTGAGATCTTTACTTCCTCTTCATTTAAAATGCCTTAAAGGCAAAAGGTTCTCTGGGAGAAGAGCAACCTTCCTGACAAGCATCATATTGCTCATTTTTCTCCACAATCCACCCCTGTTTGTCTCTTGGCTTTAATCCTGGCATGTCCTGCTCCTGGGTATCCTTCCCCATCTCCTTTGTCTGTGAATCTGCCCTCTTCCTTCCTCATCATGCCTTCATCTCACAGCACCTTCTCCCTTGTGTGTTGTAACCCTGTGTGCTAGCTCCTGGATCCAGCATGGGCGGATGGGATATGCAGGGCATGGAAGCCAAGCCCTGGATACCTCTGGCAGCTTGGTTGCAAGCTTTTTCCTGTCAGCAGAAAGCCACCTGTGGGCCTCTGTGAATCTCTCTCATGTTGCTCTCTTCCATCCAGCACTTGACCTTCTCCGGCTCCTTTCCAGTAGTAGGGAAGTTCATTTCCTCTTCAGCTTAATGCTAGTTCACACAGCCTTTGTGGTGTCACTGTGTGGGATTTACATCTTTCTTTAAATCTTATCTTAAAGCAACGATGGCAGAGCCATGGTCTGCTGTGCTTAGACACAAGGGAAGTGATCTGAGGGCTTTTATTGTTTTCTTGTTCTGTATCTTTTGTCCTTTCCCCTCAACGTGACTTTAGTTCAGGTAAATGAGTGTGACTGATAAGCACTGGAGAGACTTGAAACTTCTACTCCATGCCAACTGTCTCTTCAGGTGGCATGAGAAGAGACTAATTTTTAATAAGAGATTAATTTTTAATAAAATATCCGAATTTTATTAAAAATAGGAATATGAATAATTTTTCTACATTATTCAGTATTTGGTGTTTCTGTAAAACTGTGAAATAAACTTGGGTGGTAAGCCATAGATTGTAGACCATGATAAGCTATGAATGTGCAAACCCATCTGTAATCACTACAGCACTTGACTTCTCAGCAGAAGCCAAGTGTGCCATTGTTTTTATGTCAGTGTCAGAAAATTCTTGAAAGTACTGACTACACATGAAATTTACTGTCACAGCCCTGTTGCCAATAGGAACATGAAAAAAAAAGGGAATGAAGCTGTGTTTGTTTGGTTGGGTTTTTTTACCAAAAAAAAATGGGTTGACTTTGAGTAAGATGACTAAAAAATTCCAAAACGCAGCTAAATGTTAAAGATCACTTTGTATTTTAATGTTATAATTGACTTGTGTTGAAAACTGTAGTCTGCCTGTCAAAATCCTTGTTTTCATTTGGAGGAGGCAGTTCTGATGTATTTAAGACTTTAGCACTTCTCTCTCAATATAATAGGAGTTAACATAAAAAGCAAGATTTTCCTTATTAAGGGCATTAAGGGACATTGCTCTTGAAACCCAGGTAAACACCTGTAAAAATCTGCTCTCATAGCTCGAGTAGGTTTGAAAAGCTACAGGAAAGATGTAAGTCAATCTGTCAGTAAATAAACAGAAGATTTAAAATGAGGCAGATGAGGGAAGATTCATTTGCAGTGTCTGGAGATGTTCCCTGTGTCTCACTGATTCTTTCTCTGTTTTCCCCAGGTCCAGAGGTGCAGCGGGACAAAGCCATGACGGGCGAGCAGATCGAGTCCTTTGCAAACAGGCTGGGGGAGCAGTGGAAGGCCTTGGCCCCCTACTTGGAGATGAAGGAATCTGATATCCGGCAGATTGAGCTGGACAGCGAGGACGTGAGGATGAGAGCAAAGCAGCTGCTGGTGGCCTGGCAGGATCAGGAGGGCGCTCACGCCACCCCTGAGAACCTGATCGTGGCACTGACCAAAGCCGGGCTCGGGGACCTGGCCGAGAGCCTCACCAACGACACCGAAGGCAGCAGCTAACTCGCCTCAGACTGACTGACTTGGGGTGGGGGTGTTGGTAATTGTGACTCTTCTGGTGCTTGCCATTGATAATTGTTACTTTTGTCGCTAGGTAACAGATTTTTGATAGGTATTTTATGTTCAGTAAATGATAAAAAGCTTTTTAATAATACTGTTGGATTGTCCAGATTGTCTGAGAAAAGGATTAGTCACCCTGGCCTAGCACTAGGAAGCTTCATCTTTGGTGGTAGAATGTAAAGGGGAGGATGGAGAGTCCTGGCAGCTTTTGGGGCAGGCTGTGGGATGGTTTGGCACCAGCAGAACTTTGGTTGCTCCTGCTGGACAAAGAATTGGCAAGTTTGTTCCTCACAGCAGGGAAGGACTGTGTGTGAAGGACTTCAGTCACCTTTTGGGGTGATGGGAGCTGGGGACTGTCAAAACCTACCTGGTAGAGGTAAAATAAGAGCGTTGTGATGGCGCTCCTGGGCGCAGCACTGACTTCCAGGGAAGAAGTGCTGTCTCGCTCTCCCACTGAAGCACTGGTTCAGTCAATGATCATGGTTTTTATTAGTGATTATTTTTAGCTTCTCATTCTTTGGCTATGTAGGAATGCCCTTGAGTCCTGGTAAACAAAGAATTTTTTCTGTCACGGGTTATTGGGAAGATTTCATTTTAAGGCCATGGTTAGCTGTAGATGGGTACAAGCTGTTTTCCCTCAAAATGTGAGATTTTTTTTGTGGTGTTAAGTGGCAGCTGGCTACAACTTGTTCTATGGCTAGTTTGTGTAGTGTTTCTGTCATTCAGCAATGACTCTAATGGGTCAGTGTTTGCAAACTAACTTCCACTGAACTCCTCTGTATTTCTTCAGCTATTCACTCCTAGCTGTGAATTTCCAGCGTGATTAGCTACTACCTCAAAGGAGAGTTCCTGCCTGCAGAGCCATTGGTAAGAGTTTTGTGCCTGCTGCCTGACTTCGGACTTAAATGTGATTAGGAATTTGATTCGGGTGCTTCACTGAAAGTTGGTAGGGGCAGAGATACAGGAAAATTATTGGAAAGCCCCAGGTCTTAGCTCCTGCTGCAGGAAGGGGTTGGTAGAAGGTATGAACCTCAACAGTTTGAACTGATTAAAGGACTTGAGCATATTGAGTGGAGGTGTGCAGGTGTGACTGACAGCTTCAGTGCTGGGAAAGCTGAGGATGACAGTGGGAGGATGCAGTTCCACAAAGCAGCAACCAGGCACAGGCACCATCCCTCCTTCCCCTGTACCAGCATGCAGAACAAGACTTGAACCCTGGAGGAGCCTGTAGGGTTTCTGTGGGGCCTGCAGGAACACAGCCAGTACTGTCAGGGAGGGCTTTCTTAAGGGGCAGAACTTGCCTTTAAGCATCATGTCACTTAAAATACAGCCCCGGGCCTTTGGTGTGCTCCCAGGGGAAGCTGTGCAGGGAAGGTGGCACTGGAGTAACAACTGCAAGGCGGAGCTGAGTGTGGCAGTCACAGCTGATGCCAGTGTCCCCAGGGAAGGGTAAAAGAAGGACCCTTTCTGATCAAGTGAGGCACAGGCAAACTCACCACCCTGCCAACAGAAGTGAAAGTAGTTCATATGAATATGGACCAGCTCTTCCAGAAGGCACTGGGACACATCAGCACTGGGACCCTGTACATTGAAGGGTGAGGGGGTTGATGACCTCGATAGAGCTTTTTAGGCTGTAGCCAGTGCTGAAAGGCTGTTTTTACTGCAGTCACACACATCCAGTTACTGCAGAAGGTCCTGCAAGTAAGCAAAGCCTGGGTCTGCAGCCACCACACTGAACTTAGCTACTGAGTAAAGAGTAACAGGACAGGAGACACATCCCTACAGCTTAAAAAAAAAGTGACTTTATTCCATGACCGCTTTGAGATATTCATCAGTGGTGGCCCAAGTGAAAACAAACACATACTGACTACAGTACCAGGACAGGAGCTGTTTTTAATGGAGACGCATTGTTGATCACAATTCATTTTGAAATCATGAGATGCCAGCAACAGAAGAGACTGAATCAGCAGGTCAGGCTGGACAAATACTTGATTGTAGCCACAGCTGTTGTCTATGGGCAGCAGCACCGAGTTACACAACAAGGCAACAGTTTCTCTTCTACCTTCCTAACAGAACTGCCAGGTAAGGCAAAGGATGGACAGCTACTGAACTGTGGTATAAACCATGCAAGAGTAACAAATGTGAGAGTAGGTGTATAATAAATACTTGATGACATTAGAGAAGGAGGAAGAGAGGCTCATTTAAAAAACAATTATCTTCTGCAAGACATTAAAGCTATTTTAAGTATTGTCACCACCACAGTGGGCAGTCCAGTCCAATAGTGACTAATTGGTACATGGATCAGTTTTAAAACAATATCCCTCTGCACATGAGAAGGTCTGAACAAATTATTTATCCTCTTGCTAAAGCTCTGGGGTTAAAGAAGTGATCAGTAATCAACATTTATTTCACACCTAGGCAGAATGACTAAAACGGAAGACTATTGTTCAGCTTCTTCTTCAACGACTTCAATTCTGCGAGGCCCATAGAGTAGAACATAAGCTATATGCCAGTCTCCACCCCCAGATAACCTCAAAATGTCTTCAGGTGTAACAATGCTGACTTTGTCGTCATCAAATTTAATCCATTCATCTGCAAGGAAAACAAGAGGATCATTTGTAAATTAGGTACATAAAATCTAAGCTTGCTTAACAGCCCCTTTGCTGAAAGGAGCTGTGAAGAGTTGTTAACAGGGCTGCAATTTGGTTTTTGTGGGTTTTTTTTGTTTGTTTTTTTTTTACCTTGTTTCCTTTTAACCCAAGACACATAATGCCCAGAGGAACTTGATCTTCCTTGATGAGTTAGCACTGCCTGCAGGTCGTAATAGCCGCAATTGTTAGAACCAATATCTGAAGGGGAAAGAAAAGGTAGCGTTGAATCCTACTTGAACAGCTGCAGTATTTTTAACAGCTTGCAGACCAAAGATGCATCAGCCAGGCTGCAGCACCATAGCTGTGTGTGTAAAACCCCAGCTACAGCACAGTGCAAAACCATTGTGAACTAAAAGCAGCAGCTCTCGGCCAGGAGAGTTTCAGGAAACTGAAGGTGTTGTGCATTCTCATGAAATGAATATGCACCCATAAATATTCCTGATGTAATGCTCAGGGTGAGTGCTTTGGGCCTTCATGTTCCAAGCCCCCCCAAAACTGAGGCAACACCAGCACCACCACAGCACTTTTAGAAGTCCAGTTTAAGTTTTTGTTTTGATTTCAGCCTTCTACCACCCACTGACAAAGCAGCCTGCAAAACAACGGCACATTACATGCAAATGTCTTTTGATGTGCCTGCCTTCTGTTATCACCAGCTTGTCAGATGGATGGCAATTATGCCTTTCACTGTATATCACCGTTTTGGTTTACCTAAATCTTTCCATTCCTGTCAGTCTTTGAAGATTAATTTTCAGAAGCATTAAAGAGACAGGGTTCTCAAAGTAGTCCTACCATCAGGTACACTTAAACACAAGTAAATTTTAGAAAGTTACTTTAAAGTAGATTTGCTTCCCTGTACTCACCATCAGGAAAAGAAAATGGTTCATATTTAACTTCTTTCTGTGCACCGTCACTTTTACTAGACTAAAAAAGAGAGTAAGTTGAATTAATGTGGAACAGTTTAATAAAAGCTCTAGCACCATCACATCAAATCCCAAGTCTCCATTCATTTAAATACATTTCTAAGTCTAAACATTTTTGTTCAACTTGAAAGAAGTTCATTACTGTAATTTTCAGGTGGACATACAAAAGCCTTATCTGAAGAAGACCAATTTTAAAGCAAATATATAACCATTTTAGCACATACTGCCTGCAGTGTTCACCCACTGATTTATGGGCTTGTTTATGAAACAATTCTGCAATTGAAGATTTATTCCTTCGTGGGGGCTTGCTAGCAGCAGAAGTGGCAATAAGAAAATACCAGAGACAGACTCTCAGTGCCAATACATTCTGTTCAAAAATAGCACTCTTTCCTTGCTCCCATCTGTGTAAGAGGGGATGCAAGCCTTATCTGAATGTTTAAAAGAATTTGCCAGGAGTTAAGCTAGGAAAAATATCAGCAAACTTTAAAAAAATGGCTAAAACACTACAGTTTTGGCTCATTAACTTTTGTCTTCATTAAAGACAGGGAAGTCAGTGTTAGAATTATGTAGACAGGATAAGACATGAAACCATTTTCCAAGTTTTTACAGAGCTGATTTTAAGCTCACCAGTACATGTACTCTCAGCAGTGCTTTGTACAACCCTTTCCAACTGCTGAGCAGGGAACAGTTTCCTACACTCCACTGCAGAAGGGAGCAGCCAGCAAACAGTAATATTTGAAGAGAATAATTTTGTATAACTTACAGAAAACGCTTAGGCATAGCACTGGTAAAGAGAAGCACTACATTTTAATATATTTAATACATGCTGACCACAGCATTTAACGTTTCTCATCAAGCAAATACACCCAAGCAGATACTGTATTTTCATGAAAATACAGGATAAAAAGATCTAAAGCTCCAGGAGTTTGCTATGTAAGAAAATAATATATTTAAGGACATCAAGTTTTCTCTAGTCTTTATTAGTACTCCAATTTCAGATGTATGAATTACTGAAAGTGTCAGGAGACTTACGTTCTTTGGCTGTTGATTTACTTTTTTGTCTTCTAGATCTTTGAATTTTGATCGATAAGAAACCATTTTTTCCTGCAGGTCTGGCGTACACAGCTCATACACGTCCAACATAAGAGGAAATTTGACATCCTAGGAAGTAAAAAAATAAAGATTTATTAGCATGATTTGATACTCCACGTTAAAGCATTCTCCCATGGGAAGACAACACAATCAACTTAAATGCAACCCTCTTCAAATTGATGGCAACCTGACCTACTGGGATTCTGGTGACAGTATTTACCAAAAGGGCTACAATGCTTTCACAGAAGAATGTCTAATTCAGTATAAACAAACCACTGTAAGTTGTTACATTCAGCATAGACTAATAATTCATAAATCAGACTCTTTATGGTTAGCTGTCATACTTTTACACTACGGAAATTCCTATACAGGCCTAAGGAAAAAGAAAAAAGAGAAAGGCATGTAGATTGACTACCCAGGCAAAAATGTCCATTTGTGCTATCCACACTATCTTCTGAAACAGTTAACATGTACCTTCAATCTTTATTTCTTTTCTTCCTCTTGTAAGGAAGGAGCATCTATCATGATGCTCCTCGGGCAGCCTATGAGGTCTGTCAGCCATGGCCAGCAGAAAGCAAAACCAGAACATTCAGCTGTTTGCAACTGGTTCCTGCATTTGTCCATCAGAAAGCCAGACAATTTTAAATAACTAATACAGGAAGTGTTTGACAGCACAAACATCTCCCATCAACATTAGAACACTGTTCAGAGTTTGAAAGCATGGCTGTCTCCTTTGTTAAACATTCTTCTCAGAACCACTGGTGAAAAAAGACCAAAAAACGTCTTTATTGTAATCCTGTAATATTAGCAGGATTAGCCCCTTAGTACTGGGGCAAATTCACTTCTGCCCCTCACCTCCTTCCTCAGTCTATTTTGGGTAGTGTAGTTTGCCACAAAACATCACAACTGCGAACAGAACTACTTTGTACTTGAGCAAAGAAACTGCACTGTTAATGTTCTTCAATGCACTTTAAAAGCGAACAATTTAGTAAGTAGTCTTCAAGTCCTTGTTGTCTACCTTTAATAAAAACTCACAGAAAACATAAAAAGGAATTAAACTTCAATATGCAGAAAACTTACCTTAAGAACTTTTGCATTCACGGATTCTTTCTCTTTGTAAAAAAATCTAACCATCTGAATAGTCAGGTACGCTGGCAAGCGACTAATTTTGGACTATAAAAAGAAAAAAAAATTTAGAAAAAGCTATTACTTTAAATAT
>VYZR01082821.1:15979-33593 GCA_013400675.1 Oxylabes madagascariensis
AAAGCACATAAGGGCAGGCAGATGCCAATAGAACTGACAACTCCGTGTTTCCTGGATTTCCAGCAAGCAAACACTGCTCTACACTCTGCACTTTAAGATCACAGCAGCTGAAGGTGCTTTTAGGCAAGTTAAGTGAAAAAAAATTGAACATCACCAGCTTTTACTCCGTGTCCTTTTGAAATAATTTGACAATTTTGTAATTCTCAATTCTCAAAATTAGCTGAAGTTTAGAACACAAGCAGCCTGGACGTGGTACACAAGCCATTATCAAAGTTGTAGTAATTCTTCATTTAACAACTGGTGTGACTCTCAGAAACCTTGCACTGAGATCAGGGCAAANGAAATCCTTCAGGCTAAAGTATTTTTAAGGCCCATAGTGAAGCAGAAAAACATGGAAGAAGAAAGCTTGAAAATAGAAAGACCAGCTGTATATATTTTGTGTAGAACCATACTGTTACTTCAACCACCACTCACTGCTTCCCAGGTTCTAAGCAAATGGCAAGGAGCCAAATTCTAAAGCAAGTTGTATTCAGGGACACTACGGAGCTGCTCAGCATTCAGAGCAGCAACATGTTCATTTCTTCCATGCAAGGAGATGCTACGAATGCTTGCAGTAAGTATCCGGATTTGCTTTCATTAAATCCAAAACAGTGAAGTTCTTTTCCACAGAGATTCATTACAACACACAGCACAACCATTGCAACGTTTCTTGATAGGAACACGATGATTATGTGTCCCCTCTGAGAGGGGAGGAACAGTTCCTGAAAAAGGTCACAGTGTAAGAAATTCTCCAAAAGGCCTAACAGCATGTAAGGCTGATTACTCAGCAGTTCATAGGATTATTTAAAAGGATACAATACACCACTCTCAAAATGCTCCTTTCTAACTAATGTTTCTGAACAGCAAGGAGAACAGAGGCCTACTTCAAAAAATAAATAAACAATTCAATAAGTCACTAGTTCTCTCAGATTGAATCTATTCTGAAGAGGCTGACATCATGAAAATCCATCCTGAAAGAGACACAGTAAAGCCACATGAACTGACATTGTGATCTTCTTATAAAATATTGTACATAAGTATACACAGTATACACTGAGGAAAAAAGTGTTTTATGAATGCCCTTTTCCTTATACAGTCATGCTTTGCATAGAAAGCTTTAGTGGAAAAGACAAATTCAAGTTCTGTCATTTGTAAATCAGTTTTTCCTAGGAAAAATTGCCATCTCAATCTCCAGCTTGTAATGAGCAATTTCAATTTCTACAGGTAAGCTCATTATGAAATGATAAACCTCCAGACTGATTACACCTGAGAAAGGACTTATCCAGTGCCAACAGCTTCACCCCACCATCTCAGTGGATCCAGGCAAGAGAGGAAATACTCAAGAACATAAGCCTGGGGGAAATAGCATTTGTGGTGCTGCATGCACAAGCAGCTGGAATGCTGGAAGGAGGCAGCATGTAGGAGTGTGACAAATTTAGCCAGGTACGTTCAGAAATTATTAAAACTGCTGCTCTTGGAAGAAAGCTAAGTTGCTTTCATAGTTTGCTTTGTGTGTTTTTGGGGAATATTCCTTGAGGTTTGTAGGTTTTATCAAGCCATTGCTGCTGGAACAGGGCACGCCAAGTATAAAATTGGCTTCGTCTTACGCCTCTGTATTTGACAGCCTCAACACACAGAGAAGTCTGTCAATAATCAAATGGACTGGGATAGAAGTAACTACTTTTCCTTCCTCCCTTCGAGCAGAGCTGCACAGCAGAATGGACAAGTGGGAAAGGGCAGAAGCTGCATTCTCTTCCCCTTGGGAGGAATTCTGCCCCTCTACAGAGACTGCCTCCAGAAGCATCCCCACACACAGTGCTTCCATGCTCCTTGTGAAGGTCTTTGCTTTAGAGCCACCATCACCAAGTCTCCTGACAGATATTCATCTGCCAGGCCTGAAAAAAAATTATTTATTGAAAGCAATTTATCCAACAAATATTGATATTTACTCAAAATTCCTTTCAGCAGTTCATTATTTGACCAGCTCCACATACTGTCCACATCCAGCAAATAACTCTTTCAACAGTTTTTTCACAGCTCCTGAACACCTGTGTAGGAATAATGATTTTTTTANAAAATGAAGATTGATGTAGCACCCACTAACCCTCTGCCATCACTCACACAGAGCAAAGGAACACAGTCACTAGCTCTCCACTCAAGGATAATGTGCTTGTGTTGCAAACTTACAGCCTGCTCCCAGCCTGGAAGTAGATTTCACCACACACATCCACCTACAGGACTACTCAGGCTGGACAGACCTAGGGCCTGAAAATAACATTCAGTCAATCCTTACCTCTGCTGGGAGGTACAGGATGAATCTAATTCTGCAGTCTGACCCTTTAAGTCATCACTTTATCACAATGTGAGGAACATGCAGGCAGCAAGACAGGACAGCTCTTTAAAACAGTCTTATGAGACCAAGCAATTGCAAAAGCAGCAGGTGAATGCAGCATTTGTACCACTATTTTAAACAGTGAACTCTTCCTGGTGTCACAAGGAGATATTACAAGGGTAAACAAGAAGGAAGATTTCCACTATGGATAGCCAAGAGCAACTCTTCTATACTGTAGAGAAAAACTTAAAAGTCTAAATATAAAAACTGAAAGGAAACTTACTGGGTTGCATTGCTCTGTTCTTTTGCCCCTCCGCCTCTACAAATTAAACATAAAGAATAACTGGAACTACAGAGAGACATTTTTCTGGGTTGTTACTTCCTCTACCCCTCCTTGCAAGGAATCAGCAAAACAAACTGCTGTACCACCACACAAACTAAAGCACTGCTTTCTTGCACTTTCAAGTTCAGCCCTTTTTGCCTGAGGAATTCTCTTGGCTCACGGGTTTGATGTCAGCCCTTGATTGTGTTTTGATGTTCCCGCGGATCTACGATTGAGTTCAATTCTCAGCAGCCAAAACAGACATTTGTCATCCTGTATGCATCAAATTTCCTGTGGCACGCTGCCCACTTAATCATGCAGGCAAGGGGAGCTTTGACAAAGCAAGGGGCTGTCTGCAAGCCACCGTGACCCAGCATGTGTGGAGTCACTTGTAATTACCATTACTTAGAAGGATCACTCAAGGCTTCCCGGTGTTGCTGCACACCAGTTCAACCACTCCAGAGTGTCTGAGTAAATATTTGCACGCAACGAGGAGCTGTTGAGAGGGTTTTGTCTACAGCCACAGCCCCCAGTGCATGAAATATTCAGCACATTAAATATCTCCACTGATGCAGAGTGGTGGGTTTTCACTCTGATTTGATTAGCAGTGATGATTCTTTCATGAGGTGTGACTGTCCTTCTAGATTAGCATCAGCCCAGATTCCATGCAGCAGTCACGGAAAAAAGGAAAAAGAGGAGCCTGACACGTTACAAGGGTTACTGTGCAGAGTCTCCATCAGGTCTGAGATTCCTTGTTTAAAAGAAAATGCTGGAGCCTAAATCCTAATTTCATAAAAAGCACTGTGAACTCCAAATTTAAACACAAATGTGAAGCTCAAATGTCAAAATTGGTAGGAATTAACTAGGGAAAAAACCCTAAAACAACACAGATTTAACTGAAGGAATATCTGAACAAACAAGACATCCACTCTTCATCCATAAAAAGCTGGAAGCATTTCACTTGAAGACATGCTTCCATATTAAGCATAATGATTGTCTCCTAATGAACACTGTAGAACTTACTACTTATACTGATTTAAAATGTGGCTGCATGACTCCTAAAAATTTTTCACCTAAATACATCTCCTCACAACCCAAGCAATCAGCAATTTTCAATAATGATGATGTGACATTGGTTGCATATTTTAATATCTATCTATTTTAAACTATTCCCTTATGGTAACATTCCCATATTATTTCCATACCATAGCGTTGAAGTGAATCTAATGGAAGCAAGCAAATTCAGCAGGAAAAAGCAGTTTATTGGACTGAGTAAAGTAGCTGGAACAGAGATAAAAAAGGGCTGGTACTCACAAAAGCTACTTTTGTTTGCCAATCTGATCAGCAGCCTTGACCAACAGCAGTTTGGACACAGCTCTGACATAGACAAATTGGATTTTGAAAATATTTGAAACTCTGCAGCAAGCATTCTGCCTTAATATGAAAGGCTGACTATGCACCCACTTAAGAAGCAGAGCACTAAGCTCTCTAGTTCAATCTTGGTATGTATGTCAATACTGGCTGCACTGGGGACAAATGAAAAGTCTCTACACAAATTCACAGGCACAGCAAAGAGAAATTCCAGGGTCTATCAGACACAGAATTTTCACAGTACATCAGCAGCTGTTATTTAGCACAAGAGGATTCTGCAATTGTCACTGAATGGGAAAATTCAGAGTAGCCAGTAAGCTTCTGTTCTCTGTGCAGGCTTGTGTCAAAAAAAACAGAGAAGCATATCAGTTTCTGGAGATGAGCTATCTTCCACATAAAACTGGTCTAGAAACAGGATGTCTCACAATCTGCTTCAACCATTAGAAAAGTTTTAAAACTATCAAAGGCCGGCATTGGGCTTGGAAGACTTCAATCCCCACGAGCAAGTTCATCAGCATGGTACCAAAAAAGGACAGCAAGGGGTTGGAGCCCACCACGCTGCTCATGGAACTCCTTTTCACTGCACCACAGGCCCCAGACACAGGCCCCAAAATTCCAGTTTTCCATTTAGCTCCCATTTAAACTGAGGTGACAGGATACTGCAAGTTCCACACGAGAGATAGTCTAACTTCCTAGGAGTCCGACCAGCAATTTTATTTTCCTAATTAGACCAGCAAGGATGATGGGGAAAATTGAACTACACAGGATTAAATTAAGAAGACAATAGCAGACACCAGTGCTCTGCTCAAAAGCATTTTAAAACACTATCACTGGTGCAGAGGAAACTCCAGGGTGAAGAATCCATAGTATTCCTTGTACTTTCCTAACTTCCAGTATTATGGATTGTAGTTCCAGTATATAGTTGCCTACATATAGACAACTGATGAGAATCCTATTACGCCCCCAAAAGAAGAAATAAAACTGTGTACTTGCTCCCAGCCTCATGCAGATTTCACTCTAGTCCATAAAGCTCCCAAAATACAGAAAATACGTCTCTCTCTGTATTTTCAGCCAATTCTTTCAGTTAAGAGAAACAACTAGGAGTTCTTTTTCACCCTTTTCTCAATCTTCAAAAAACAGTGAAAACTAGGATAAGTGTACACTCTGCTGAGCACACCAGGTGAGGATTTGCTTGCCACAGTGGCAGAGCTCATAGAAACCTTAAACCTTCTGGGCCAGAACAGGATCCTCGCCCTTAATTACCTGAGGCATGATTTGAAGGGCTACTATAGCAATCTTTCTCTTTCACAGGTAAGGTAAAATTCAAGTAAGAGCTAAAATTAAAACTGTGAATCAAATGTGTCTGCCAAGATTGAAACCTTTGTTTATAAACCCCGCTTTTCTCTAAACTGGCACCTGCAACCTGTGGTATTTGCAGAGCAATTGGTTAAGCCATTCTCAGGGTCAGCAGTTTACCTTGCAACAAATAAAATCCACAGCTACTCCATACAAACCAACACTTAGATACATCATCATTCACAGAAGCAGCTTCCCAAATCACATAACAGCACTAGGTCTGCTCTGCAGAAACAGCTACAGAAACCTCAGGAATCACTAATGATGACAAATGGCAGGCCTGGAAATTCTACAAGACACCAGCTTTTCATAAACTGCTGAATCTGTTTTCTGGTACGCGTGGCCCCTTGTTCTGTCTCCAAAAAGCAACAGGCAAAGAAGAAGGTTGTTAAAATTGCAGGAGTAGGAAGCAGAGAACATAGGAGCAGCAACACAAAAAAATGCTGCCCTGCCAAATGAATCAGGAAATGCAAATAAACTGAGTGAATCCCCCAGGAAAAACTTCCCAAAGATTTCATGCACTGAAACAGACCAATCACTCAAATCGATTGTGTGACTATCATTGACTCTTTGATTAAAACTACACCAATATTTACAAGAGTTTTGTCAACAATTGCTACCAAATTTGTATGGCATTTTTAGCTTTGTTAGAAAGGATGGAGTACCTGCAGAAACCTCTCATATCCCTCTCATTTCTGATGGTTCTTTGAAAATTCACTTACAGCTGATATGCTGAATTTTCAATTTCTGTTGAGGCCCAAACTTTACTTTGATGGGCTGTTTAATAAAAATGCAACACTCCAATGATAAAATGCTACTAAATAATTTGCAGTCCCATATTATGCAAGCTTCAACACAGGGTTATATTTTATACAGACTGCATAGGGTGAGCCTATAGATTACAGAAATCTAAGACTCAATAAAGCAGCAAGTTAATTCTTCACATATGCAGGGTTACACATAAGCTCAACAGCATTAAAAGCCACAGGAGACAAAAATGCATTTCCTGGAAAGCAATATCCAGACGCTGAAGTACTTAAAAAAACCCAAGAAACAACAACAAAATTAACAATAGCTGGTAAAGATCAAATGCCACCCTGATTTTGACCAAGTTGCTTTTTCTGTTGCTATTTTATATTGTCGAAAATCCCAAATAAATAATAATAATCAAATTATAATCAAATTATAATCAAATTAATGGGATATAGCAGTTGTCCCTGAAGTACCAAGCAGTCATCATATAACCTTCCCTAGCCATAAAGTGCTCTTGAATTAAAAAAAAAACAAACACAAAACTAAAAGCACCAAACCACACACATAAAAAAACCCCAAATGTAAACAATCTTAGTGCTCTGACACAACTGGATTTTGACACTTGGTTTCAAATGGCAAAGACAAACAAGCTCATCTCTACTCTCAGCCTCTCTGTCAAGTTTGAGAATCTGACAGTCTCTTGTGTTTCTTTGTGAAATTTCTAATGTAAATATTAGAAATTAATTTATGTTGGCGTCATATGGAAGTGACATGAACATACTTAAAACTAATTTTTTAAAAAACCTTTAAAATATTTCAAACTAACTCTTCATAAACAGCATCACTAGCTTCATAATATATAGACATAAAGAAGTGTTTTGAGTTAACTGGCATAAAGTTAAGAAGAGGAGCAGAAATGCCAGCATTAGGGATGAAAGAACTGAATTCAAAAACAGGATTAAAAATTGAGAGGAACAAAATAAAACACACACAAAAAAAAACAAAACAAAACAAAACAAAACTGCCACACACACAAAAAAACAAAACCCAAAGTAACCAATCCAACCTCCACTTCCATCATACAGCAAAAACCTCTCTGTTGGGTCAGCCCAACTTCCCAACTTCTGAGATTTTCTAAACCTTCATCATTAAAACAGGCCTGAGAGAAAATTATACTTGATTCTGCGTTGAGCCTTCACAGAGAAACTTAGCAAGTGGAGAAGTATGAAAGCAGTTAAAAAAAAAAAAAAAAAAAAAAGGATTTGGGTCTAAACCTTACGAAAAACAAAGGCTGAAAACTCAGATAATTCTTGGAACCCTCTGAACATGAAAGGTTTGATGTTTGCAAGATACCAGGCACCACGGGGCTGGCCTATTTCTCCCGCAATTTACAGCAAATTTAACCTCATCAGTATTCAGGACCAACCCCAACAGGGAGAAGAAAAATGTCATAGCAGTAGAAGACGAGGAGATAAAAGGAAAGCGGGCGAGGAAGAAAAGCCCATCGCGTCTTAATTGAAGTGAGGATGAGCTAGGGACGGCTGATACGGCCCGGAGCCATGGGAAAACACCTTTTCTGATGGAGCAGCGTGCCAGCCAAGGCAGGGAGGAGGCTCCCCGGCACCCCCTGTCACTTTGCGGGGACAGCGCTGGCAAAGCGCAGCATTTTCTGCCGAGCGCTTGCTAAAGCCCAACACGTAATTTGCCACCAACAATACGTCTGACAAACTTAGCCCCTCTCTCTTTTCACCGTGTTCCTAGAATGCTGTGAATGGAATTGCGTTATTCAGATGGAGCCGAATTTCTCTGCAGCGTTTCCCCCCCTCCCCGCGCAGAGCTCGGCTGCCAAAATTCGGAGGGTTGCTGAGCTGGGTTCAAAAAAGACAATCTGGTATTTTTCCCTTTCCTGACTGGATGAACAAACGTAACCTACTTCTGAAAACAGACATGCACAAGTATTTAAAAATTGATTTCCATGAGTAACTGGCTATGTGACACATTCAGTGAGGAAAAGAGGGGATTTAGTAAACACGAGTAGGACTCCCTTGCACATCAATAGTTAAGTTTACCATACAAATTTAACTACACCAAAACCAATACACATTACCATATGCTGCAGGAAGGTCTTTCTCATAAAACTCACATTTTCTGACTGCTCATGAAATCCAAAAATTAATAAAAGTTTAAGCAATTACGTTTAAATATTGAAGTTAAGAGTTAAGGCTGTTTACATTCATTTCCTTGTACAATACTAATCCAGATCCCACTAGCATTATTAAATTGTGTTATCTTTCTTGGTAAAACACTCAGTCATTTATAACTACCTAAAAAAAAAAAAAAAAAAAAAAAAAAAAAAAAAAAAAAAACCCCACAACTTCTATCTCCTTGTCCCCAGGATCTGCTTCTCACACAGCGCAGCAATGAGAGCACAATTACAGAAATGAAGATGTTGGCAGCCATCCAGGTGCCAGGAAGAATACGACCGGTATTACTCACCAGTTCCTTGTGTGCTGTAATCTGCCACTTCTAAAAACAGAAAATTCCCAGCAGCGCTTGTTCCCTCCTTTGGATGCCAGATTCTTTTGTAAAACGCTGTCCATATTAGCTTAGCAGGAGCATTATTTATTTTTTCATTCCCTGTTGGTATTTATTTTTCCTGTTCTCTAACATGGACCTTTGAGATGGCTGCCTTACCCCAAGAGCCTAAAATACAGTAAATGAGCACTTAGCTAAGTACAAACAGGGCCTAAGAGCCAGTCTTTGGCATTTCTTGACCTGTGGGTGATGTGGAAGCCTTTCAAAGCCAAATCTGAGCAATAATTTCAGAAAAAAAACATTCTAGGGCATTAGAATCCTATCACTTTGGGTGATGATTTGACTGCAGATAGCAGTTTTGGGCTCCCCGAGCCCAGAACAGCGAGGCAAAATGCAGAGGGGTTTTGGAGAAGCTGACAGGCATCAGCCAAAGGTAAATCAGTCAGGGAAAGGCAAAGGGAATAAGCATTTTGGGTTTAATTTCAGGTGCCTGGTTAATTTCCTGTCCAATCCTTGAACACTTGGATCACCCTTAGCAGAAACACTTATATTCCTTTGTAGCCTCCCTTCTGTAAGGACGTGCTTGGTCACCTGCCATAAACATTGTGAATTTCAAAGTTATTTTGGAATAACCCTAGCTGGTACAAGCAAGAAGCATTTTAGGTGACCTTGAAAAAAGCTGGGCTGGCAAAACCAGGCCATTTTTAGTGTTGGATGTTCTCTTTCCTAGGGCAACAAGTTCATCTGTTTGAAATACCAAACCTGGGAAAAAAGGGGTCATATGAGGAACAGGATTTTCTGCACCCACAGTTTCATCTGCAAGATCAGTCCTCTGGTTTCTTAAATTACCGAGTCCACGAGGCTGGCAACACTGCAGCTCTGGAGCTGCAGTAACACCTTGGCACTCTCAGTAATTTTCTGCTTATCTGCACACACACATATATTCAGGAATTGCCTCTTTAAAAGCTGTTATTTTGCAACAATGTGAAATATATTTAAAATATTATTTGCTCCTTTCCCTTGACTGTGTTTTGAATACAGTGAGAAAGTGACCACGCTGTTGATGTTTGGGCTCTTTAGAGGCACCAGATCCCCCCTCTTATCCCATGTTACTTTTCAATTCCATGTATGCATAAACACAGATAATTTCTTCACTTTTCAGATTACACATCAACTTTCAAATCATCAGAAACTTTAAGGAAAATAATTTTTAATAGCAAAACATCTAAAAAAAAAAAAAAAACTGGCACTAAATAAATACTCTTAAATAAACTAGCAGAAAAGTGCCTTCTGTTTCGGTAACTCCTTGTCCTCCAGAACTTCTACAAATATTTATTCCAGTGTTTTCCATGTTTTCAATAAATACATTGTACACAAGTACAATATAAGTGAGGTTATGCTATGACCATGAACTTCACATTAAAGAGAGCTCAGTACAAACTCCAGGAATTCTGGAGGGACATGCTCTGTCAAACACATCACCTGATCAAGCTGCAGACTCAAATCTATTTCCTTTTCTTTTTTTTGTTGAACATCATTTACACTTTTCATTGGCATTCCAGCGCTGACCGGGAAAGGGGAGAAAGACCAGATCAAGCACTTGGGGTGAAAGGTGAGAGACCATTCCTCAGTTTCCCTTCAGAGCCTGTGTCCCTGGCACAGCCCCTCGGCAAAGCTCACCTGCTCACTCTTAGAACCATGGAACCAGTGGGACTGGAAAAAGCCTCTGAGACCATCGAGGCCAACCTGTGACTGAACACAACCTTGTCAACCAGACCATGGCCCTGACTGCCATGTCCAGTCTGTCCTTAAACACCTTCAGGGATGGGGACTCCAGCACCTCCCTGGGTAGCCCACCCCAATGCCTCATCACCCTTTCTGTGAAGAAATTCCCCCGAATGTCCAATCTGAACCTCCCCTGGTGCAGCTTGAGGCAGTGTCCTCATATCCTGTAGTTGGTTCCCTGGGAGAAGAGGCTGAGCCCTACCTGGCTCCTTTCAGATGGTTGTGGAGTGATAAGGTCATCCCTGAGCCTCCTTTTCTCCAGGCTGAACATCCCCAGCTCCCTCACGGGACTTGTGCTCCCAAGCCTTCCCCAGCCCCTCGCCGTCTGGTCCTGAACTGAGGGACCCAGACCTGGGCACAGCACTTGAGGTGCCCCTCATCAGCGCCGAGTACAGGATGAGCTCCTGAAAATTCCCCCTTAATGCATCACAAGCGCCAGCACAAAACCGCGTCACCGCTGCACATCCCAAAGCATTACCGGGTGCTCAGAGGCCACAGCCACCCCCCAGCACCCAGGGCCAGCCGGCATTGCACCCACCTCCACACGGGCATCCCAGGGGGAGGCTCAGAAAGGGAAATTCCGCCGGGAAAAGCCCGGAGGAAGAGCCGGGGCCGGGAGCGGGGGCAGTTCCTATAATAAAGAAATCAGTTTATAGAAAAGTATGAATATACATAATAGTCTATGAATATACAACAAGCTAATATAATAAAAAAAGTATTTTAACAATATGCCCGAAAATAGTAAGTATACTCTTAACTGAATGCCAAGCACGCAGCCATTTAACGCTTTACTTTATCTCTGTCTCCTATTATCTTTTTATTAAACTTTTTAAATTTTACCGAAAAAATAAGAGCTCATTTTTCGCACACAGAATCGTGGAATGAACTAGGTTGGAAAAGACCTTTGAAACCATCAAGTCCAACCCCTGTTCGCCTTTGCCCCTGCAAAAGGGCATTGAAGTTTCTTCCCAGGGTATTGTTCCACCAGGTGAGGCCCAATGAGGCCTTAACATCTCAACAAACTGGGAGCAGTGCAAAAGATAGACAAAAGATAAAAACCATCAACGGCCATTAATAGGCCATTAACTCCAAACATCACCCCTGGCACAGCTGGAGAAGCCTGGTCTCTGAAAGGAGAGAGAAGAGAACAAGGAATGAGGACCAAATTAGCATCAGAGGCGAAGAAATCCCATATCCATATCCCATATCCAATAGGAAACCAAATACTGAGAGCTGCGCAACTTGGGATCAATGGACACTGAACCAATGAATTTCTATGGGTTTTGACTCTATAAGTATCTGAAAAATCCACTAAAACTCATGGGTCATGGAATGATATCCTCTGCACACCCGGGCTACGTGTGGATGAAATTATTTCTGCTGCACATCCTGGCCAGAACAAAACCCTGGGCAAAATAAAGTAATGCCTTTAGTTGTTGATTCTCCAACGCTAAAACTACTTTTGGAAGGTTTTTGCTTTCCCCGCGGTTTTGGTGACACAGGTGTGCCCCACAGGGCCCTGAGGGCTTGCAGGGACAGCCTGGCCATGGGTGGGGTTCTGAGTCTTCATGGGGACACCTCACCTCACCGAACAGCACCATCAATTAGGCTTAAAAATCCGTCATTGAGTCCAACCTGTGACTGAACACTGCCATGGCACTGAGTGCCGCCTTAAACATCTCCGGGGACGGTGACTCCCAACACCTCCCTGAGCAGCCCATTCCAATGTCTCATCACTCTTTCTTGTGAAGAAATTCCTCCTGATGTCCAACCCAAACCCAGCCGGGGTGCCTGTGCCCACATTGGGGCGTGGCAGGGGGACGGACAGGGGGCTCAGCACCCAGTCTGGGATGCCAGCTCAGTGCTGGGCATCAAAAAAATGAGTCACTTATGCTGAGAAAATTGATCTGGATGCTGGGCTCATTTTTTTGGCTTGTCCCCGTTATGTAAAAATCATCTCTTACATGATTAACATGCATGCTACAGCCTTGAGCTGGGGAAATCCAGCTGTAATATTTTAATAGGTTTGGATCTGGATCCAAGGAAACAAGCTGGCATAGCAGTAATACAGCACAGCCATCCACAGACTGATGTGTGCTGCCGCTAGTAAAATCCCAGCGGGTATAACGATAAAACAGTTGTGGCCATAACCCCAGCTACTGACAACGGTTCACGGAGATATAGTTCCCAACCAAATTTCTTGTGTGTAATAATGAGTCTGATTGTAGCCTACTGATTGCATGTGAGTCTGAACTCCTTCCTTGGGAGGATGTTAACAGATAGGCACTGAGCCTTGCAGCTCCCACATGGCTCTGCAAACATCACCTTCTTCATCCTGAGGTCGCTAAGCAGGCTGGATAATGTTACCTAATTTTATATGCAACAGCTGCAGCAAGTAGATTTGAAAAAAAAAATAAAAAATCTGCTATTGTGCCTAGAACTCGGGAAAGACTTTCAGGGCTGGTACAGATCTCTGTATTTTCTGAAACCTGTGCTGTCTTTTAAGGTAAATTCTGACTCACTAAACAGAGTCACCTCAAGCACTTAATGGCATCAGCTTTGCAGTGTGTTGACATTATTTTGAGATATGGCAAGGTAAAAAAAAATTAAAAAATAAAAGGCTGTATCACTTTAGACTGCAAGTTATTGCAGCAAGTTCAAAATCCATCAAAAACACCATCAAGCTTGTTCCTTTTTACTTCTATTTTTGCAAAAATAAACCAGAAATAATCCATGCAATAAAAACTGTTAAACTGTTCTTATATTAAAAAACTTCAAGAGAACAAGGTGTGAAAAACTGTTTGTCAAGTAGAATTGAGAAGTTTTCAATCAAAGCAATTCAGTCAGCTCTACTCAAATATACCTTCATCCACATGTCTCAAGTTATTTTTTTTTAGAGGAGAAGACCATAAAAATCTCTTATCTTCTTAAACGTAAAGTGGAAAGATTGGCCTAAGCCTCTCACTAAGATACAAAAGCAGAAGCAGTGGCTCTTGAGACCAAACCAAAATCTGACTAATAACTATTCAGTGCAAAAATTACTCATCTGGAGTGCAGCATGATTTTCCATCCTTCAGTCAAGATCAAGTTCTTGATTATCACATGCACAATTAACTTCTTGCAGCTGTGAGTGAGGTTTTCTCCTAAATTTTCCTTGCTACATTGGAATAATGAAGGAAAGTAAGATAACTGATCATTCCAGCTAAATATGTAGACTTTTTATGTGTATAATGCACCCTAAAGCTGAGGAGGACAGCACTTTAGCAGACAGTTGGAGAATAGAAATTGTGCATGAGATTGTGAGAGGTTTCTGCTCATTCTTTAAGAGAATTACATCTAGAAAGGACCTGGCCAGTTGTGACTTGCCTTCAGCATAGGAATTGATCCATCTTTGACTTTTTTATCCAACAATCAGAAGCCCTTCAGACTTCACTATTCACACAGATCATTTCCAAAATAACATACTTTTTAGCCATAAATCCCAGTTTTGATAAATGAAAATGTTTTCCCCCTTAGTTTTTCAAGATTTTGTTGAAATTCCCAAGTTGCAGTGAAACGATTGAATGGAAGTCATAGATAGCTAAAAGCCTCATTGTCTTCCAGGGGTTGGATTAGCACACAAAACAGACTGTACCTTGAAAGAGTTCTTTCTCTGCATCAGTCCTGTACAGAAGGATTGTGGTCCAGTTTTCCAGGCAACATTCCAAGATAGCATCTTTCTTTCGACCACAGTAGCCTTTAAATAAGCCATGTAGAGAAAGACATTGGCCATTCACAGGGTTGTAGGTTTAGATGTGAGTTTTCTCAAATGATAATTTTGTATTTCGAAGGAGGGAGTGGTGGAGTTACTGAAAAGGAGGTGTAAGACAAATGGTTTGGTTTACAGTTTTTTTTAGAAGACGCTCTTTGGAAGACCAGAAGACACTGAGTGTTGAGCAAATAATATTTCATAAGTGTAGGGATAAATTGATAGACATTATTTAAATCATGGAGAAATAGCAAGAAAATATTTTCAGGAAATCTCCATCAATTACAGCTTGTTTTGTTCTATATTAAAAATCATGGCATGGAGCAATAAGGAAGAGCTCAAGTTTGTTATTCTGACAAAGGGAGTTTTTTCTGGAAAAACATCAAACTGACCGTGTGCATATGGTCAAAACCCAACAAGATAGATCATTAGTGCTTCTATAGAATATTTAGCCTCAGGATCTCATAGTGTTTTGCAAACTTTAATTAATTCTTACATTATTTTGGCAAGACAGGAGATAAAATGCTACCTCCAGATTGCCACCTCATCAGTAATTAGAGTATCTCTTCCAAGGCTGCACACCGAACTGGTTCCCAAGTGAGGAGCTCAACCCAGGCTTAGTCCTTGCTCTAACAACGGCTGAGCTCTCGCAGCCACAGCAAAGCAAAAGTTAAAAGTCCTGCAGGTTTCAGGTGCTCTTTATTGAAAAAGAGCACAGAACCTACAGAAAACAGAATTCAAATAAACTGCTGTCAAGGCCACTGGCTTCTGCATTTGTAAATTCTGCTCCAGACTCCCTTTATCTAACATTGTAAAGCAATTCAAAACTCCCAGCTTTGATTTGGATTTCCTCTGTATAATACATAAACCTCCCTATTTTGTGGGATGGTGATAAAGAAGACTGAATTGTTTTCACTGTCAGCTACTAAGAACGTTCTTAGTTGAGAGATCAGGCTAAAAGTTGTGGGGTTTATTTTTCATAAATGCTTTCAGACCTCGAAGAGAACAGAGCAAACCCCTATCAGTATAACAGTTTCCATTTCTATCACCCACTACTCCCTTTCAAATCATCATGGGACCAGGCTCAAGAGAGGATTTCCCCTTTAGATTTATTTTTCTGTTTAGCATTGACATATTCATTATATTTTAAGGCTGAGTTCCGACAGTAGATGCACTTGCTAAAATTATGAGCTGTGTTCTAATGAAGAATTGACTCCAGCTGCAATGTGTATGAAATACTCCCTGTTCCTTACTCAGCCTTGACAGGACCGTGTTTCATGGGACTGAGATGTGATCTTACTACGCCAGGACCTATAAAGCAAAGCAGTCGTGGTGGATGCCCATATATTTCAGAGAAAGGTGCCAAAATCTATTCCCTTTCATTCACAGAAATTCCTGTGCTAATGCCAATGTATGAAGCAATGAAACTGGCAATTTGACATTTTAATACAGTTAGTAGGAT
Organism: Oxylabes madagascariensis; assembly: GCA_013400675.1. Taxonomy (NCBI): domain Eukaryota; kingdom Metazoa; phylum Chordata; class Aves; order Passeriformes; family Timaliidae; genus Oxylabes; species Oxylabes madagascariensis. Next base: position 31,683 of record VYZR01082821.1, read on the forward strand.
TTTATAACTTTTGCTTTGCCCTTATTTACACTATTTTTCTAAAGATACAATTTTACACATTTTTCCCTTATATATTTACTGACACAATAGTGTGAAATCTATTTCAAGTAGTCTGAATCTGATGGAACCTGGAAAGAAGCCCTGGAGTGCAACAGTGTTTTGGGCAATAATTAACAACATCTTAGCACATAAATCCCAAATTAACTGTATTTGACCTGCAGAGCTTTCACTGTCCCACCCCACTTCATCCCCTGCAATCATTATTTTCTAGAATAATGGCTACAAACATAACAAATTAAAATCCGAGGAATTGACTCTTCTTTAGCTCCTCTTTCACCCTTCACAAATGTAGGTGGGAGTAGAACATACAGAATGGAGTGGAGAAAGGCTAAATGTCCTCCCTGCATTAAGTGTCTTCTTTATGAGTTAAAACCTTCTGTATTGTTTGAAAAGTGTGGGGGAAAAAAGGGGGCTAGCTTCTATTTCTATCAAGCTCTGCTGCAGCACCACGGAAAAGTTTTGTGTCCTTTGACAAAACTCATGGTCTCCATTAAAAATGTCACTTCAGTCCTTTCCCAAGAAGGGGTTGGTGCCAAGTGCAGGTGTTGTTAGTCTGCAGTTAAAACCATACTTTTTTTGCAATAAAGATGTGTAGCCAGTGGAATTCAGACCTTTGATGAATGCTCAGGAAAAAGCACCTGGCAGCATCTTATCTCTTGCAAATCCCACGGACTCTCTCTCTTTAGGTTGACACAGTTTGCAGAGAATTTGGGAAGCATTTAGAACATTGCTTCCGTGTGTAGGCAACTGATATTGATTGCTTATACAAAATACATCAAACAGAGAGGTAAATTTTTAAATATTCTACATGAATTTTGCTTAATCCCCTATTTTAAACCATGAATTCACTCAGGGAAATTGTCATTTTCTTGATTCTAGCAGACAGCACCATGTACGTCAGACATTGTCTCAATTCTACCCTCAGCTTGTCAGTGCTTGATCATTAACTCCCTGATATCATTTAAGTGGAAGGTCCCTGGTGTGTCAGCAATGTTTCCTCATATTAGTGACATCTGCTGTCTCTCTTACTTGTATTTGTGTAATCTGTGGTGTATTTTCACTTATTTATTTCCACTAATGCAATCCATTAGCTATGCTGCTTTAGGCAGAACACTTAAAAATGTGGAGGATGTGCCAGTGGGTTGGCAGAATCAGGTGTTTGCACAATGTTATTTTTATGTTAATCTGAAGTTTGACAAATATTCTATTTATATTCAGCGGTGCCTCTGTGTAATAAAATGTGTCTGTACATATGTGCATATTTTTGGCTAAGCAGAATACAGAATAAAAGTATGATTTGTGGATGGTGCCAGATTTCTTTCATGCAATGTGCAATAATCTATAACTAACAAATATAAACAGTTCCATTATAATGCATTAACCTCTAAATAATCTACCAGAGGGAGAAGAAGGTACATATATGTGTATTAGATTATAGATACACCCCCTTGTCTCCTCTTTTTCAAGCTGAAAATAACAAACCAGCCCCCAAATTGCTGGCATGTGGGCCCACAGCAATTGCTGCACCAAGTCAGAGAATTAAATGATTTTTTAATGTACGTAGGTGGGTGCAGATGCTGGGAGACAGGTATTAACTCTCACAAAGAACAAATTACCTGTTACATAATGCTGAGAATTGGGAAAGAGCAGACTTTTAGTCAGAAATAATTCCCCTAACTAAAGAGCAAAAGTCCCTCTGTGCCTGCGGTAGTCTTCACTGTTCAACCTTGGACCTGTGTCTATTTATAGTTTTTATAAGGAGGATAAATGAAGAGAATATTTGCGCTGAGACTGCCATTAATATGACACCACTTTACATAGCTTTGTCATTAATACTATTATTATTATTAT
>VYZR01082822.1:0-17411 GCA_013400675.1 Oxylabes madagascariensis
GTGATTCAGGACAGCCAGCATGGTAGGTCCTGCCTAACCAACCTGGTGGCTTTCTATGATGGAGTTACTACATCTCTGAGCAAGGGAAAAGCTACAAATGTCACCTACCTGGACTTCTGTTAAGGCTTTCGACATGGTGCCCCAAAATCCTTCTTGCTGAACTGGGGAGAGATGGATTTGGAGAAGAGAAGGCTCTGGAGACGCCTTATTGTGGCCCTTCAAGGCTTACAAGAAGGAAAGGAAAAATGTTTTAAGCCAGGCCTGATGGGATAGGACAAGGGATAATTGTTTAAACCAAAAAAGGATAGATTTATCTAGTTAGCAGGAAGATATTTTGTACAATGAGGTGGTGAAACTCTGTTACAGACTACCCACAGAGGTGAGAGTTGCCCCATCCCTGGGAACATTCAAGGACAGGTTGGATGGGGCTCTGAGCAGGCTGATGTAGTTGAAGGTGTTCCTGCCCATGGAAGGGGGGTTGGACTAGATGACCTTAAATGTCTCTTCCTACCCAAACAGTCCTCTGATACTATATCACTGGTAGAAATAATTTATGCAGCTGATAAGAGCAATACGGTATTGACAGCAATGTTAGAAGGAAGTCTGTAAATTATGGATGGCAGCACAGGCTGTCATAAAGCACTTTGCATCCTTAAATCCCCAGAAGCTTATGCTACTGATAGTGTCCATATCTCCTTCTCTTCAGTAATTGAACACTACTCTATTGTTAGAAAAAAGAAATTCTATTTAAACTGGCAAGGTCAGTCGCAATATTGTTCGTTACCACGTGTGTCCTCTCTTTGGGATATCTCAAATCCACGCACTTTTTTGGTTCTGGAACTGTCAAAGGAACAGTAGAGGAGTGACTGGTGGAGACTGCAGAGTGCTGGTATGTGCACAGGGCTGTGAATGTGGCTACCATTTCCACACTAAAGTTTTCATAATGCTTTCATTTTCTCTTAAGATTATCAGAAATTGAGACTCATCCCTTGCTATCCCTGTGTTAATTGTGGCTGTTTATGATAATAACTTTCTTGATTATTTTGGATGATTTGAGTTCTGAGACTTTTCTCATGTATATGAGTGCATCTGCATGTTTTAAGATATGAAAATTGCTCTGGTGTATTCCTGTTAAATTGCATGGTAATAACTATAACAATATCCCCCATAAATTATGACTGTGGAGACTTACCTACTTGTCCTTGCCTCAGCTAATTATATTTCACCCCCATCCACTTTTTTCATGCTGTCACTTCACATGTATGTTTTTTTGTTCTCTAGCTCTGCAGTAGTTCTGGTGTACTCCCTGACAGCAGGGTGGGTTACAGTTACAGTGGGGACACTTGCTGGACTAAATGAACTGAAATGAAAGATATTTTAGTCTCTTAACATACAGTCATACAGTATAGGTATGGAAAGAGCTCATATTTTTCATGAACAAGTATTTCTGACGCATAATTCAAATGCCCAAAATTAAGCACATCTGGGGACAGATTCAGTGCAGAGGCAGTCCAGACAAGACTTCACCACCTGTTTTTTCTTGGAGCTGGGCTATTGGTGTGAAGCCCAGCATGAGGACCAGGCTCCCTGGATTATGTGTAGGGAGGAATGGGTTGCCCAGAAGGGCAATCCCTAACATCTTGTCCCTCCTGAGGCATTAAACAGCTGGAAACCTGAAAGGTGGGATTGTGCTTCAATCTCTGCCCATTGCTCTCCAGAGCTCAGCTGTCCAGACCTGCACTTCCAACATCCATTGGCTTATGCTCTATGTTAAAGACCCTCAATCTGAGGGCACTTGCCCCAGAAGTGACTGACATAGATTCAAGTCCCTCCCCAGCCTAAACAGATCCAAACGGTTGCCCCCAGGAGAACAACTGAACTCAGGGAGCACCGAAACTTCATCCAGCCTTCCAGCTAAATTCCTATTTATTTTTTAAAGCTATTTGCCCTTGGAAAGACCATTCTTCTAAAAAGCATTTGGCTCCTGGATTTGTTTGGAGTGGGTGGATGTGTTCAGAGAGAAGCCTTGCCTGGTAGTGATGCCTAAAGAGGCTGCCTAAAACAGAGGCTGGACAGTGTTAAAAGAACGAAGTAGGTATTTATTAAAAAGGCCTTCAAAGGATACATCTTGGGCAGTACCAGAGCTGGCCGTAGCTCCACCCAAGAACACGAGTCATGAGTTTTCCCACCTTTGTAAGTTTTGGTTCATTTACAAATTGGGGTTAATTGTCCAGCTAGAGCTTCAGGTTGTGAAGTCCCATCCTCCAAGTTTGCTATCCACAATTTGTTGTTTTTTATGCTTTTTGGGCCTGAAGCTGCAATGTTGTCCTTGGTTCTCAGGCTGGAAAAGGATTGTTTTGTCTAACTACACTGTGAGGAGAACTTGCTTACGCTTTAAATGAAATTCCAAGTTACAGACTAATGCAGTACAGAATCTGAAAAATATGAAAGTTAACACTTAAGGCATCAGTAGAGCAGCATTTTGTTGAAAGGGCAGATTTGACTGCGTGTCTTCTGGGGCTCCAGAGGAACTAAGGACACAGGGTCCCCCATTCCCATGCCCTCTGCTGCACTGACCCAGAGGAGCAGTGCTGTGATTCAGATACCCCTTTATTTCAGAGGGGTGTTATCAATGAGGGTTTTTAACACTCGAGTAAGTGCCATAGTACCAATGTGACATAAGTTACCTAGCAAGGGAGGAAAGGTGTGTTCCCTCACCATGAATGCCTCTGCTCACCACCTACACTGCTGCCATTTACACTTTGTCCTTTCTAAGGCATTTATAACTCTCTGAAACACCCCATTTTCCCTTCCATGTCCTTCTTGCAGAAAAAAAACAATAAAAAAAATTAAAATTTCTCAAGGGATGGATTTTTTTTTCTGTATCAAAACGCTTCTCTGCTTGATAAATGATGAGGTATTTGAGTCAAATTTAAACACACAATTTTCAAAAAATGTACAGGTTATTCTGGTGACATTGTTACTGTATTAGCCTTTCTTTTCTCTCTCTGGCTTCTTATACTGTCAGATACTATCAGAGTACCTAAGCATCTCACGCATAAAATCAATAGCAAAAGTAAAATCTGTACAGGGGTTCATTCTCTCTGGCAATGCTCCCTTCTCACTGGTAAAAAAATTTTCTTGAGTCAGGGCTTTTCTCTCGATTTTGAAGAGCGAAGAGGAAAATATTGAACAGTATTTGTGACATCTGTATCTTGCCATCTGCACCTGCAAAAAAAGGGCCCTTAGAGGTACCAGCGGCACCTCCAGAAGGCTGCCCAGTGACGTGGGCATCCATGTGCCCACCCAGCCCCACTGCCTGAGGTGACAGGGGCTGGGGGCAAGGACAAGGCTGATCACAGGCTCTGCCCCAGTACGGGTGGGATCACTGCCTGCAGGCAGGGTGGGTGACCTTTGCATCACAGGGTCCCTGGCAGCCCCGGGGCTGCTGTCCCCAAAGGGATCAGCATAACCTCCTGGGTGAACCTCATCTGATGTGCACACCTTCCCTGAAAAGTTACATTTCTGTTAAATTCAGCACTTTTGTTTGTTTCTGAATCCCTCTCTCTCATGTGTCTGTCAAAAGCACTTCACAGGTTGATTTGCCTCCTCCACACCTTTTTGCCATGTTTCTCTCCCTCAGGAGCCTCTTTTTCAGGATAAATAGATGCTATTTAGTTTCTCCTCATATGGAAGCTATTCCATACTTTGTTACATTTTCATGTCTCTTGTCTAAAATTTATCACTCTCCCCTTCTTTACAGTGAGAGATCAGGAGGGCAAAGAATTATCTCAGGTATGGATGCACCAAGGGTTTGAGCAATGGCATAATGATATCTGCTGTTTCTGCTATCTTTGTTTTCATCTTTCTGTCCACAGGGACACTGATTAAACCCCTCTTAATAATGTCACCAATGTCATTGTAGAGTTTTCTTTTGTATTGTCATTTGTGTTGCATTTTAGAAAGGAAGAAGTATTTTTAGTAACACATGAAGCATAAAAGTAGGTGCTGCATCTTTCAGTTTCACAGTTTAACACAAATGGCTTTCTGTGTCATTAGCTTCATGCAGCCCTGCTGAAAAGAACTATAAACTACAATCTAGGGTAGTTTTTTTCCACATAAAATTTCCAGCAGCAGCATATGTGCTTGTCGTGTAGCTGGGGCTGGTCCAAGGCATGCAGAAGTACATTGAATGGGATTGTGCCCAAGTTCCCCCTCAGTGTTGCACTCATGAGAGCTGCCCAAGGGCTCCCAGGTTTTTTTTTTTCCGCAAATCAAACACTGGTGAGCAGACCCACATGTTCAATGGGTCCAGGCTAAGGGAATTTGGTGCCAGAGTAATTTAGTTCCTCCCACCAACCACCTCCCACCCATGATGGATTTTCCTCTGAGAGGCCTGTGCAGAGCTCATGCTCATTTCGTTCATGGTGATGGCCTCTACAAAGATTTGAGCTGACACCAGCACCCATTTCACAGGCAGCTCCTCTTATCTCAGCCCCCCTTTGTGGCACCGACCCTGTGCCAGCCCATGTAAAATAAAACTGTAAATGCAGTTTCCAGTAGTGACACTGATACGGGTTAATCCAAATTTGGGGAATCCAAGCTAAAAGACTACTGATCCTTCAAAAACTGCAGGCTATCCACCCCTGGGAAACAAGTATTACCATGGATTTCCCTCAGTTATGCTGGGGGCAACAACCTCCTTGGCTAGGGAAGCAGCTACTGGTTCTTTTATTGCCAGTCCTGGAGCAAGCATATTTCAGCCAGATTAGAAAATCTGAGACATCAGTTTGTCCTGCTGATTGGCAGTTTTCGCTTCTGCAGTAGGTGCAAGCTATTTCTCAGGATGCTTTGCAAGCAGTCACCTCTGAGTGGTCAGCAGAACAGAGCTGAGTCTCACACGTGACCCTTTCTCAACTGTGTCACTGCTGTTGTAAGCCTGAGAAACTGTTCTCACTACAGTCCACAAAATTCATGTGCTCTCCCAAACCACAGCCCATGTCCCAGTTATTCTGTGCTGCAGGACCAGTAGCCCAGACTATGTTGTATTCCAGGAAAGGTGTGAGCAAGACTGAAGCTTTCTGAGTTGCTCTTTGTGTTTGCCACAGCCATGATGAAACACGTGGGGAATACAGATGATTCTGTATTAATTTCTTAACTGCAGAAGATACCATCATCCTTTGCTCTAATTGTTCTTGATTTTACCTTCTTATCTTTTTATTTAAAGGAAAGGAATGACAACTTGTCTCACTGTGAGAGAAGTTTGCTCATAGATGGGTCAGGAATAATTAGACCAAATGGTACCGCAAACTCCAGCAGACAAGATATCTCCATTACAGAGAGTAATGTTGTCATTTCTTTGACCATCCTCCCATCAATCCATCCATCAACAAATTAAAGCAGGCTAAAGAGCCACTTATCTTGAGTGCTTTTTATCCTGATTGCTGTCAATCTAGGTAAATAAACATTTTCCCCAGGCAGAGTTTACATATTTAACCATGTTTCAGGAGACAGTCCCCTTGCTACTCACACATCCAGCAAACCACACGTTTATTGCTGTGTTTCCTGACTCACCTCACCTATATATTGCAACTCCATTGAACAAGTCCTGCTCCCTCTGCCCCACTTTGGTTTGTGCTTGGAGGTGGAATGAGTGGGATAAAGTTGCAATAAAACTTGCAGACTGAGAAATGTCTAGAAATTAATTTTATTCCCTTGGAAAAGCCTGGTATCCTGTGCAGGATGCACAGCAATAATGAAACAAGGGTATGAAAGAAAAATTTAAAAGCAGAGCTTTCTCATTCAGGCTGCTCTGAGGAATGTGACAACACCACTGCATCTGTCTTCCATCGTTTAAACCATGACACCACAGATTACTTTAGGGCTTCATGATGCGCATAAACATGATATAAGCAGAATTTTATTTGCTATCTAATAAATATGTATGTGCCAGTGAATACACTATTCAAGATATTACTTTCTTCCTATTATTTATTTTTCACTTAATTGATACACAGTGTGGTTCACACTCTGCCTGCTGCCCATCAGACAGGGGCAAAGGAATAGTGGTCTCAGTTATTGGTGTTAATGTGCATCTGGTGCAAGGGCAGTGGCAACATGCACATTGAATAATGCTGCAATGATACTGATGCCCAAAAACCATCAGTATCTGTGGAAAGCAGTGGTTTAAGAAAGCTAAGGATGGCTCTTCTGACAAATTAGAGTCACAAACAAGTACTATGGCGCTGCCACTGATCCCCTCCCAAAGCCAATGCAGACTTCCAACAGCATCTCCAGTCTTTTTCCTCCAGTGTAGTTGGCATTGAACACCTCATTGGCCACAGGCTTCTCTCTTTGATGCAGTTAAAGCAGAAGCAGAGGAAGGTTTGACTGTCCACACCCGACATGTTCCAAGTACAGAAACCTCTCCTGAGACAACAACTCTGAAACAGCCATTCCAGAGTCTGGTGCATCCCTGCTGCCTGATTGCTCTCTGTGCCCCACGTGTGCCCTCTCATTGTGGAGTGGCCTCTCTTTGCCGGAGAGGCTGTACACCCTCTGACAGTTTGTCAAAGGCAGGACATGGCACTGCTGTGCTCTGAGAGTCATCATGGCCAATGCCTTGGGCGGAGAACTCAGTGAAAACACCTTCCCCATGGACTGCAACAGAGCAGACATGGTAAATAAGTGGCATAACCTTTCCTTACACACATTTGTCTCCTTACTGCCTGTTCTCAGGAGCACAAGGCAAGACTTTGCTCTAACATGGTGAAGAAAGATGCATTTTTTTCACCCTTTTAATAGACATTAAGCAATAGGTGCCTTCCTTTCCTCTGCCAAAAAAAATCAATTCTTCTGTCTGGACAACTAAGGACAATCAGATGATGGATTTATATTCTTAATAATTTAATCAAACTCTACCTCAGATTTTATTCCTCATAAAACTGGTGTGACTCTGTTCCTGCTGAGTTCAGCAGTTGAACCTCAAGGTTCCCTACCACCCCACGACCATCCATACCTGCCCTGCCCTATGCCTCCACCTGTGACAGGTCCTTGCACCACATCCCAAGAGACTGTGTACCTGTAAAATGGCATTTTTAGCATAAATATGTCCATAGGCACAGGAGAGGGGTCAGATATGCAGAAGCAAAGCAGTGGTTTACAGATTTGGGAATGAGTGGGCATGCACAGAGCTGAAGGAATTTGGTTTCCTCCTCTCGACACTCACAGGGGACAGTGGCAAATATTCCCACTGTAGCCAGCCATCCTGGGGATGCTGTCTGGCATCTGCTGCCCTCATCCTGGAGCAGAGTTGGTGCTTCATTTTGCCCAGAGGAAAACAATTCCCATCCTTAGGATCCTGGCAAGATACTTGAGGTGCCTCATCACATTCCCTGCATTTCACTCACAATGAGATGCCATGGTGCTCACTCCGCCTGCCTGCTCATTAAATCTCTGCCACGTCTTCAGCATTGATATTCTGATCAAACTCTTCCAATTCTAGCATGGATGGCTCCTTGCTTGCTGCCAAAGGTGTGTAAGATGGCTGATCCGACGAGACAGGAGTGGCCTCCATCTCTTAGCGCTTGATTTCCTCATCTTAACTCTGCATAAACACCACTTCTTCGCATTTATTTATACTCAAGTTTAAGTGCCTGTGCAAATTATAGCACAGACAGCCAGAACAGAAATGAGGCATTTAAATGGTAAATAAACACTGCCTATGCATGGTGGTGCTTTTATAAATAATATCCCCTTTTAAGCTTTATTCTCCTCCATAGAGGAGCATCACTTTTCAGAATATCTGAACCTGCAAACATCACACATCAATCTCTTTATATGCTTATTTAAAGAGCATATCAAACTATTTCTGCAAGCAAAAGGACTAAATTATCCATGAATTCCAGATAACCATCCTTAACCCAGAAAATGTCAACAGTTTTCTGTACTAATAGTCCCAAACATGGCAGCTGTCGTGGTTGGAATGCTCCCCTTTGGTAGTGGGAAAGCCATCCATTTCTGGGAACAGGCTCACCACCGAACATGTTCTGATTTATTAGCACCATATATTCTGTTTATAAATTTGGTCTTATAGCAATTCCTGGATAGCTTTAGCTGTTGTCCACAAAAATGCAAAGTAATAGAAAACCCCACAGCTTGCTTTATTCTTTAACTTCTGACCATCTTTGAATTATCTCTGGATTGAAATTCACCTTCCTGATGGTTTCTATTACAATGTTTACAATGCAATCCTACGAGCATCTACTAAATTCTACTAGTTAGGCTTGTAATAATTACTGCCCAAAACTACCTAATAAGCAGACATCCAGATTTGTACCTGAAATGTTTTAGTGAAGATGCCGGTGGTTCATGTACACAGTCTTGGGCTGGGTGCTGTTTCAAACAACAAATATCCATGGTTAAATTCTGAATGATAGGAAGCACTGACCAAAGAGAAATGTGTTTCTGAGCCCCAGATTTTGGGAATGGTAATAACACCATATAATCTATAGTGCTACATTTGCTCTGAACTCTCTGCAGATCCTTCACTGCATGTAGCAGGGAAGGGAGTTTGTTTATGGTACATGTGCAAGTGGGAATCAAAAAATAGTCAAATTTTTCTAACTACTGTCCAGAGGCTACCAGCTGCTAACCAGTCATGTAGCACAGTCATTCCTAGCCTTTGTTTTCAAGGAGTGAGTGGAATGTGGACACAGAATGTAATATTTACTGTCTCCTTAGCTCCCAAAGTACACAGCCTGACAAGAATCAGCTCAGCCCAGCTTTGATTCCCTGCCCACCCCATACTCCAAATTTAGTAAAAAATTGTGGGGTGGCTTCCCCATGGGAAGATAATGCAGGTGTCGTAATAGTATGAAATAAGTAGTCAGGAATGAATTTATCCAAATTGCTCACAATATTGATAAGACAGCAGGGAGCTACTTTGCTTTCCAGCCAGCAGGTCCCTGTGGTGAGGGCAGTGATGGTGTCTGTGTTGTGGCAGAGCAGTTTCTGGCTCCAGGGCTGACCCAGCCACCCATGGTATGTCCCACAGTGCTGTCCACTCTTCTGGGCAGTCCAGGCATAGATGGGAATGGATGTAGGGACAAACACCCACTGGCCCTGCTGAGCAATGTTTCCAAGCAGTCCCCAGAAGTGTCTGCAAGATGCCATGTAGAAGCTGGTGTTTCTCAGTCCTGTGGCTGCAGAGCAGGTGTCACTGGCCAAAACTGTCACCTTGCCAAGCACTGCCTTTCTCTGCAGTTTTAACAAACATGATGAAAATGCCAATTGCAAGTTCATTTCAGCATGACTGTGTTTGGTCTTTTTTTGTCCCATAATCAGATTATGGTTGTGGAATTCATTGTAGGTGCAGTTTTGCCATTGTGCTGGAAGATGCAGAACTGAGAAAAAATTGAATACTGTGAGACAAAGGCTGAGGCAAAATACATGAGTGTTATACAGGCTTCTCCTAGTGTGGTGTCTCAGAGTGGATAATAATATAAACATTCATCCATTAGAAAAAAACTACCCTTTACTGCCCCCCATTAAATACATTGGCAGTCCTATTAAAATACAAGTCAGATTTGTGTTTAATGATCTTGAAAGGAAAGTAATTGCTTGAGTATTACCATTCAAATGTTCTTACAGCATCATATAATATTTACAGTCTAAGTGCCACTTCTGAGTGCTATGTGGCACTGGAGATTTCCCAGCCTCTTCAGAGAGGGAGCCTGTGCATCTCAGAACCAGGGCACAAGGCTGATATGACCTCTGAACGCCAGAGAGCCTGTGAGAAACAACCAAGCAATGGGCTGCATCATTTTTCAATTTCAATAACCTCTTGAAAGGAAAAAAAAAATCTTGCAAAATCACTCCAACCCTGTGAAGGCAGGGCTTGAACACCACAAATACTTGCTCAGGTGAGGAGTTGTACTGTTACTCAAAGGAGCTGAGCTCCTTGCTCTGTAAAGCACCATGTGCCAGCATAGGACAAAATCATGCTGAGATCTGTCATATTCTGCTCTACATTTTTGACCCTTGATGATGTCTTAGTCAACATCATAGATTGTATTGTATTCAACGCTTACATATGTTTTTGTGGGAATATCCTCAAACAGAAGATCCTTGTGATGAAGAAATGTGAATGTGAATGTGAATGTGAAAGTGAATGTGAATGTGAATGTGAATATAAACGGGAAATGTGAATGTAAAGAGGAAGCAAAAGTACTTTTATTATTTTTATTTTTACAAGTCAATACAGGAGATTATTTCATAAAGCACACAGCAAGAGCACCACAAAGAATATCAGAACTTTCCCAGTGTGAAAAAGTGATGTCCAAGTCTTTTTTCCTTCTCTAACTGTCTTGCCTATCAAGGTCTTGGTCCCTCAGGTGTCAGGAGGAATGGTGAAGGACTGGGCTTGGTGTCTGTGTCTCACCAGCGACACACAACCGCAGGTCCTGAAGGGAAAAATTTCTTGGCAATGTCTGCCCCTTGCTCTGTGCTTGTACAAGATCAGCTGAGGAGGCCACAGCCATCACTGAGACCTCTGCACCCACCTATAAGCAAGATTAATTAAAAAAATCCCAACGAACTCAAAACGCCTCAAGCATTGCCTTTTGTTGGCCATGCTGGTTCTGAGAATGACAATCCTGCCAGAGTGAATTAGCTTTTACAGCCCTGGGTGCCACTGTCTGATGCCATCCCATGCAGGGAGGACAGCAAGGATGTGATGTGAAGGGAGGAGGATGAGAGGCAATTAAGCCCCAACAGGTACCAATCAATGCCATGGGGCAGATATTCTAACTAATGCTAGAATTTGGGGAGTATGTCTATAATCACTTTATTCGGTGTAATGGCTAATGTTTCTGTAAAGGAGCAGGTCATATAGATTATCCCCAGCACCTGGCTGACAAGCTGCTTCCTCTCTTCAGGAGGTGTTATTCCCTGCAGAGTACAGGCTTGGATAGAACCCTTTCTCCATCTCAGATACTCACAAAGTGATAGTTGAAACAGTCCAGACATAGTGATTCCCTTTTACACTGAGGCCTTTTTAGATCAGTCTCACCACAGAAAAGGCCTGTAAGGAGGTACAAAGGTAGTTCAGTTCCTGCTGAATTCCTGGGTGATGCCAGGGGCCTTGGTAGAGGTGGGAATGAAACTTGAAATCTCTGCTAGTGTTGTGAAATTCCTGTACACTCTTTATGAGGGAAGAGGAAGGCAGAGAACCAGGAAAAGGGAAAATATTTGCAGTCTATGCAAACTCTGATAGCAAAGAAAAGTGGATACACCCTTCAAGCAACCAGGTGTCCACACCTCTCTTTGAAGGCAGGACCATCATTGCAGATATGCGTATGAATCCAGACTTCATGCATGCCCATGGCAGTCTAGCCGTGTGCCAGGCAGGAACAGCTTGGCAAGCCAGTTTACTGACCTAAGAACTGGAAGTCAGCCCCACATCCCTCTGCAGATTAGTACATCTTTGCATCTGGATGCTCAAAGAGTCCAAAACACTAATAAGTGTTTTCTCTGGATCCTCCTGAGCCTTTCACTAGTGAACTGAAAAATATGACTGTGCTGAGTGATCTGGGATTTAGCTGAGCTCCTCATTATAGGTTTCTGATTCCCTCATTAGTGAGCTTTAAATTTCAAGCTGGAACAGATCAGGTACAATCAACAAACCCAGAAAAAAATGTACTGCTGCAATTTTAACATGACTTGCCTCAGCTTCAGGCCAACTAAACAGTACATCTGGATGGCACAACATGTTGCTCTTGAGAGCCTGAACAAAGCTCTTGCACTATTTTTGCAGCTGGGACTGGGTGTTATTCAGGGCTGGTGACCAACTGGTGGTGCTAATGCTTCATTGGATGGGAGGTGAAGAAGGGTTCATCACCTCTCACTAAATATGTATTCATTACACAATCTCCCTCTGCAAATTACAAAGCAGCTCTCACCAGCCTTGCAATGAAAAGATCCAGCTTGAGTCCCAAAAGACACTTGTAGAAAACAGTTACACATGCGTATTCCTGAATTTCATATGGCAGCACTTGGATCATGAGATCTTTAAGGAGCAGTCTCTTGCTTAGGTCACCCAACAGTCCTTAGTCCCTAAAACACACTTTTCTGTGGGTTTTGTGTCTGTAAAATGCTCATTGCCTGGGAGAGCGATTAGAAACTAACTTCTTTGTACAGAACTATGAAAAAATAAAGCATCAAGTAAGACAAGCCTGGGTTTGAGGGAGAGTTCGCCACAGTCAGAGCCAACAAGCCTGGCTGATAAAGCATAGTCTGAGCCTTGGTGGGTGTAGAAGGCTCTGGAGCCAAGAGTCACTTCGTGTTGCAGGCAGCACAGTCATTGACTGCAACAGAAATAGACTCCATGAGCTGCAGGAGTGTGAAAATAAGAAGAGAATCCTGTTACTTTCATTCATTCAAGAAAGTGACACTCCTTCTAAAAAAGGCAAGATGCTATTATTTATATTTGGTGGAGGCTGTTTAGGCTCTTAGAGGTTTGCATTTGGTGGCATTTTACAGCTCTGTCCCCTGGGCGCTGTGCTGAAAGTCACTTGTTACAAGCAGTGACAAGCTTGTCCTGAAAGAACAATGAAGGATTGTCCTGAAAGGAGAAGGGAGGAACTGAGTCATTTTCTTCTGCGGCAGGCAGACTGTGAGAGGAAAACCCCTTTTCACACCAGCTCTGACCTGTGAGGACACTTTCTTGGAGAAACTGAACATGAGCTTCTCAGAGTAGCTGAGAGGACTGGAAGGGGGGAACTGCTGTGAGATAAGGCGACAGACGACTTGTGATGCACCAGCTGATTACAGCCCTCTCTTCCCACTGTGTTTACAGCCTTCCCTGAAATCATCTTCCTCTGAGAGCTCCTGGAACTTGAGAGGAGTGAAGTACCCCTGGGGCTGGCAGGAGGGAGCAGGCAAAGGGGTGCCCACCCTGTGCACTCCCAGCACCATGTTGCTGTCACACCCACAGTATTTGGTGTGGTGTCTGGAGGAAATTCACACCTGGCATTTCCAGTGAAATAGCTAGTGACTAGTAAGGAGCTGGCCTTTTTTCACATTTTCTCCAGTAATCACAGTTTTAGTACTATGAAACAACCTATTGGGAAACAAACCTATACTTTGGCCATTAATGCCAAATATCTCCCTGATGAGCACTGTCTTATCTTTTGATAGTGATTAAATTGATGACCATTTTTTAGAGTTCAGGAGAGTACCAGTGCACTCTGTGAAGCCTTACCTCATAAAATGTAGACATATAAATTCTTCCTCTCCTCTTGAGTAAAATGTCTGCAGGTACTGTGCAGGTTCCTCTAAAGCCAAGCTCATGCAGGTCTCTTCCTCCCCATAGAAAGAGGCAGTGCCATGGCCCAGGGGATGCTGTCCCACTGGCAAAGGCAGCCAAAGCAAAGAAGGCCCTGAACTTCATCTGCTGATGCTCTCTGGGTATCAAATTAAGCTGGCAATAGCAATTGTGAGTCTTTCTTCTGTCTGTCCTTCTGAAGAGGGCCTGGTGACATCTGGTAGCCATCAGACCCAGTTTCCCCCTTTTTTTTTCCACTCCATTCCAGACAACCTGGTTTTTCTACTCCAAATCCTTTCCTAGTGGTTTTCTCAATTTCTTCTTTATGGACAATGCCCCTTCTTCTCTCCTCTCCCCGAGCATCCTTCTCTCTGAAAGAGCAGCCCTGACAGTGGCTCTCCACTTGGGATAATCACCCAGCTATGTTTGCTTCCTTTCTGGCTCATCCTGCTTGTTTCCCATACCCAGGCATATTAATATTCCAGCTCTGATTGTTGTTTATCTTTCGTTGGAGAACATTTGTTTTCTGTCTCATTCAGAAAAAAAAGTTAAATTGGTGCCAGATTTTAAAAAAATGACGGCTTCTCTATTTTTGTTGCAGGCACTTAAAATCTCGGTTGCTTTGGATTGCAGAATGTGCAACCCCCAAGAAGCACACACATGTTGGGTGTTCAGGTCGGATAAATGCATACACAAGTGTCTAGTTCAATGCATGTCTGGTGATATGCATTCCTAAACGCATTAATGCTGGATGCCATCACATCAGACCAGGGCTGTGGCTCGGAATGGTGTGATGGGAATGCTGGGGACACAGGGCAGAGAGGACAGGGTGTGCTGGCAAATGTGTCTGCGTTTTTGCATGCAGTCCTCATCTTCTGACATTTGAAAATGTGTTCCTTAATCTCTGCGGTGCAGGATTTGCTGTCAAGAAACATTGTCTGGGATGAGCTGTTGGGATTCAGACTATCAACCAAACATTAATTATTCTTCCAACTAAACCCTCAACAGCTAGGCTAGATAATACAAATGTAAAAAATGAAATGAGGATGAATCATGTTCAGTACTTGAAATCTAGAATGCACTGTGCTGTAGGAACAAAATCAAATGCCATATGCATATGAGTGTTGAGACATAGCAGAGCCAGACCCTCAGCTGGGGCTGGAACGTGCAGTTGATGCATCAAAAGATGCTTTCCCCACTTTAAGATCTCCGGAAGTTTTGTTTATTCTGAGCATTTCCAGATAATGACAAGATCTGTCAGGTTGTGCTGAGGAAAGCTGAAGCCAAGAGAAGAAAAAAGATCTGCTAATCTTCTGTGATGGAAAACTTTTTTTAGTCATGCTTATGCAAGAAGCCACTCAGACAAACAGAAGTAGTATAAGCCCTTGGAGAAGCCGCAACAGGTACCACTCCTTTCACCAAGCAAAGCATCTGTGCCAAAGCATCAGAGCTTTTGGAAAGAAAGCTCTGTGTATTGTAGTGACTAGGCAAGAGGCCTTCAGACCATGCAACCTGTGGCACCCCAGGCTGACTTCAGCACAGCTTTGTATTTATAGCTCTATGTTCCACATATGGTTGAAATGCTTCTTATTATCATGGTGCTGTCCTTGTATTCAACTAGGCTTGGGATTAAGTATTTATATTTCAGCATACACAACTAAATGCTTTTAAACCCAAGTAAGGGGTTTAAAACCATAGAATAGAGCCATAAAGAGCTAATGAGAAGAATAAAAATCAGGTAGATAAAAAATGATGTAAGGTAGAGTCTTAATTTTTTATTATTAAATTCACAGCACATTAAATATTAAGTGTTCATAAACTTTGTTTTGTGCAATGATAAATTAATAATATCTACATAGACATGTTCTTTTACAACAGGGAAGCTAAGAAACTTAGTACCAGAAGACCTTGTGTTGACAACCAAAGCTATTAGAATAGACTCCTTAATCTTCAATCATAAAAAGTAGATAATGTTATTTCTTATTGCTATTAAATGCAAAGTGCCTTACTAGGAAACATATATGCCATTACTAAAAATAACTACCAGGGAATGT
Source organism: Oxylabes madagascariensis (assembly GCA_013400675.1). NCBI lineage: Eukaryota > Metazoa > Chordata > Aves > Passeriformes > Timaliidae > Oxylabes > Oxylabes madagascariensis. Next base: position 15,379 of record VYZR01082822.1, read on the forward strand.
TTTGAACAAGGAAGAAAAAGATGTTAGCAAATTATACCTTGGGATAAATTCAGTGAAATGTTCCCTGCTAATCTCTGCCATATAAAAATTGTTTTTCAAATTATTCTTCTGATAGGTCATAACAGGTTGCATAAGCTTTATGTCTGAGCACCAAAACAGTCAAGGTTTAATCTGGCATGTTGTACTTTAGGTAATAGTTCCCAGTGTCCTCAACCTGCAGGCTGACGGAATACTGTCTGCGTTACTGAAAAACCTCTCCTGACCTCCCCTTGGGCAGAGGATGGTGAACTTTGTGTCTTCCATCTCATCTACAAGCAGTGAACAACGCATCCTTGATTAAAGCTGGGGGACTTCTACAACTTTTGTCTGGGATTTAGCAACTTTATTCATTCAGTTGTTTCCTGTGGTTCATAAAAGTGTGATGAGGAGGTGTCATCCAGGCCAGTCCCCTCAAAGCCTAACTCCTTGACTGCAGACCAGACCATGGAGAAGTATTTCCAAATTAAATGTAGCCTAAATGAAGGAATTAGGGGTTTGTAAAAATTTACACATGGCCCAGACAGCAAACCCCTCCACTGGTTACTGCTGTAGTTCCCAGTACATGGACGTAGATAAGATTTGAAGACCCTTCACCAGGAGAGCAGCAAAGCTGGTAAAGAGCCATTTCAAATACCTAAAGCCCTCTTCCAGTAAGAATAGGACAAAATGCTGATTTGCATGACAACACACAAATTTTTGAGTCCTGTTACTTTAAATATTTTTTTTTCCAAACTAAAAGTGAAAAGAGACTCGTTTGAGGTTACTATCAACAATTTTGAATGCATAAACCAAAACAAGCTACCTTTGGACACATATTTGCCCACCAAACCCTATGCAGTGTCCTTTACCTTTGGTTCCCCTGCATGTTGCCTGCCCTGGGCTGCTGCCAGCTCCTCTGCCCTGCCACCTCCAGCCCAGCAGCACACCATGGGTCTCAGCCAGCTCCTGCCCCAGTTTTTTTCTCATGATGCTGAATGAGCCCGGCTTGGGTAAGGACAGGCTGGGGCAACACGTGCTCCCCTTGTCTGTTTGTAACGGGCGGCCGGTCTGCCCCGGCCAGCTGATGGGAACTAGGACATGCCAGAGACTGCATCCTCCTCTTTCAGCTGCTGCAACGGCCTTGGAGCCAGCTGGAGCATCAAGGAGCTGAGCAGCTCTTGCCAGCCCAGCTCCCAGGCCAGCTTTAGGCAGTTGCCTGGAGAGGCAGGCTGGTGGAGGCAGTGACAGCACAGCCCTGGGGTGCAGCAGCAGCTGCTGCTCCCTGACAGGCTTCCCCAGGCCCCCCACTCCCTGTGGCATAGCTCCTTCCCATCTTTCTTCCCCATTGTGGGGGCTCTGGCTGCTTGCCTGCAGCCCTGCCCTTGCTCTGCCTCTCACTCAGTGCTGGCCTCGCCACCAGGAGCCTGTCTTGTGCTCTTCCTTGGAGTCAAGGCAGGGGCCATCAGTGGCCCACGGGCACCCATCTTTGGTGTCAGGATTCCTCCTCTTGCAAAAGAGACTTCTGACTCCCAGAAGCATCCCCAGATCTGTACTCTGAACACAGGGGGCACTTGACTGTGCTGTATTAGCTGCAAAAGCTAAAACTTGAGAGACAGTAAAGCAGTGGGGAGGAAGGCTGGGTGGGCTCTCTTTCCTATCGCTCCTATTTCAGGAAGTCTTTCCAGAGGCTCTGTATCTGTTCTTGTGTTAGGGTGTTCACTGCAAGGAGCTCATCCCCACTTGTGCAGCCAGGCCAGGCTCTGTGGGTGCTGCTTTGGAAAAGTGAACATGGAGAGGTTGGCACATCCCATCACCACCCTCAGCCCCTCCTGCCCTGCACAATTTCACAGGTAACTTCTGCTGAGAGCCACCCACAGGAGGCTGCTGTGTGTCAATCCCTCTCTTATGTGCTTACCATCCTGCTCTGGCAAACACAAATAAAGAGCAACAAGGGGATGGTGCCTGCTCCATGTCCCAGCCCAGAGACACAGATTTTTTCTTTTTCTTCTTTTTCT
>VYZR01082835.1:6298-16548 GCA_013400675.1 Oxylabes madagascariensis
GAGAGAAGAGAAGACAAGAGAGAAGAGAAGACAAGAGAGAAGAGAAGACAAGAGAGAAGAGACGTCATTAAATCATGACTCTTTGGAAAATTGCTGTGAACAGAACTAACATCTCAGGAAAGAATAATTCATCTAAAACAAATAAAATGGAGACAACATACTTAAAGTAGTTAATCTTATAGACAAGTTACTCTTTCTTTAGCAAGGTGTCCCTGCTCTAAAATTTGGATTTTCATACTGATCAAAGCAAAGATTATTATAGTGAACAAACCTGTTTTATCGGCTAGTTTTCGTTTCTGGGTTTTGGATAACTGCTCCTTTTTCTCTTTTTTCTTACTTGGTGGCACATCAGGAGTTCCAATTGAAATGTTATTGCTTACTGAAGTCTGAGAAGGATAAAAGTGGTGGTAAACATTTGGCATATTAGTTTCATGGATATCTCTGTGTGATGTGATTACTGAACCTGACATACTGAAATACCTTGAGTGTCAGAAAGAAACAATGCTCTCAGCAGCCTGCTGCTTTTAATCAACATATAATCAGGGCTGTACTTTTAAAAAACGTGTTAGGGACTGGAATTATTCTCTTCCAGTTGCAAAGGGCACCTTTTACAATTCTACAATTTAATCATGGCGTGTGCTTTCGACTGAATGGATTCAGACTTCTCAAACACAGAAATCATTCCTTCCTTCTCAAAGCAGATCTGCTGCACTATCATGGCAAACAATGTGCTTACACAACCCAAAAGCCACAAATTGACCCAGCCTGACTACTTTAAGACCCTGGAGGTGCACTTATGCAATCCCAGGAAGGCTGTAGTAAATTGCCACCCCTCCAATCCTCAGCCGACATATCTCTGTCTCAGCTTCCTTTAGTTTTGCTGCTGCTCCAAGTCTCCATTTTAATGTTATCCTGTGGGACATAACAGCAGGCTGCACACATTTTGGTGTAACAGCCAAACAACTATCAAATAGAACAATTATGACCACAGAGCATTGTGGCACCATACTTTGTGTGTCACTTTCAGCCACTAACATGTATAACCAACGAACTGATTTACAATTTAGAGAGAACTCTGAAGTATTCAGGTCATAATTATCAAATTTTTTTTCAGTTTTAAAAGCACAAAATTAAAATCAGAATTTATCTGCTTACCACAGTGTTAACAGGTTGATTTTCCATGAACACCTCCTTATTGTCTTTGGCATATTCAAAAAGTGTGTATGTCATTGCAGTTCCAAGATTTGCTTCAACTTCTACCATTAACTTGTCCAATATACTTTGCTTAATAGCTGAAGATCTAAAAGAAATCATTAAACTCAACTGTAAGCTAGACAGGTGATAAAAAGCTTTTCAAACAAAAAGCCCCCACCACAAGGCCAGGGAGTGAAGCTGTCACAAATACTTACATTGTGTTGTTGAAGAAAGCATCCATCGATATGACTGGTGCTGTTTGTGGATATGTTTCTGGCCAAGAAACTTCTATTAGAAAGGCTTTGGGATCTCCACTTTCACCTATCTGAAGAGGAAAAAAACCCAACTTTATAAATCACAGTTTCCAGTCACTTTCTGAGGATTACAAAGCCAATATGGAAGTCTATTACTTCTTTTAGACCATCAAAATCCCTTGAAATTACTATTTTGATAGTTATCAGTTAGAAAATAAAGCTGTTATCTAGAAAGAGCATAAATTTTGGGCATCAATATCAACATTTACCCTGCAGTTTTCATTCCAGAAGAAGCAGCAGAAACTGACAAATCTCTTCTTTATGGTTGGAGTTTCTAAATTCCTTTGTTTTAAAAGCTACTTTGTAGTATCTTCAAGCCAAATATTATACTAACACATAGGAGAACAGAATATATGAAGCCTTTTTACCCCCACGCATCTAAGCATAGAGCAATATGAAAACAAGCCACAAGACAGGGTTGAAATAAGGATGATAATAAACTAGTAACCTAAGATAGCACAAATAACGGGTTAGAATGTCAATATTTACTGCTCATACCTACAGATATTTTATTTCCCTGTACAAGAGAATGAGTAGTAACAGAATTAAGAAGTCAGTAGAACGAGTCTGCATTAAAAAAAAAAATTGCAGCATACTACAGACATACAATCAGAAATAACTGTTTCACACAAGGATTTGGAAGACTAGCACAATAAGGTTTCTAAAACCACCCAAAAATCTTCCTTATTTGCCTCATTATAAAAATTAGCCTTCATCTAATCATGTAGAATAAAGTGTGTTCACAAGAGAAGTCCCAATCAAGGTAAGGCTATGGTACTTCAAAATTAAAAAAAAATTTTAAAAAATGCTGTTTTCTTATTTACAGTATCTGTTTCAGCAGACTGGACTAACTGACATTCAAAACCACTTGTTTAGTGGTGAAATAAATAAGACTTTAAATCAAGAATCTGCAACATTTTTCAAGGCAGCATTTACAGTTCATTTCCCACAGCTACCAAGAATAGAAGTGGCTGCAAGGTTCACAGGGTTCTCTCAGTAAAGCACTATCTGTGTGCAGAGCAAATCCTGCAAAGCCATATGAATTCTTTCTATCTCCCTATGCACTGACTTGCATTATGACTTCTCACAATACAAATTTTTCTTCATGAGAAAGATGTATTATTGCCTTTGTATGTCACGAAGTTTTATTGTATTTGAGTTATCCTAACTTTTGACAATTATTTTTTGTCAAATAAAAATCAGCAACAATCAAAGCTAGTGAAACGTAAAATGACACACTCTAAGCTTGTAGGCATGTCGTATTTCCCCTTTCAAAGAAATAGGATTTTTTAAAAATGATCCAATCAGTGAAGCAAGGCTGTTCTTACATGGCTGGGATTCCAAGCGCTATTAATTAATTTAGCTGTATCTCATTACAGTTAGTGACATTACTCTTAAATTATTTGAGAAGTCACAGAAAGGTAATTTTAGATGGTTTCTCCCTGAAACAAGTATATGGCATTTTCAGAAGTCTCCCTTCTGTCCCATGGGTGCCTAAGATTTCATCAGTAAAGTTTTCTGGCCATCTTCCTCAGTCTGTGCCCAGAAGAACTTCCACGTTTTTAAATTTGAGAAAGCTGGTGAGAATTTCATGCCAAAATCTAGTTGTGTACCTTGAGCTCAGCACTCCCTGTACGTCTCCTCTGACCAGACTGTATCGGTGCACACACCCAAAGTATTTTGTGGATTTTCTCTTTAGCAGGTAAATCAGACATGATCAACAGTCTTTGAACAAGAGACTGGAACCTTGTTACTGAGCAGTTAACAAAGCCTCCGAATTTTACATAGAAACATCTCTACATATAATCTCTCCATTTCTGACCTGTTAGGGTAAATATTACACAGCGGGCTGGCTTCTTCAGAGGGCTTGACAGTTCTGGCTACGCAGGGCACAGATTTGCAAGTGGGGCACCTGGCTCAGGGATAACTGGCTTGTGGCGCCAAGCAACAGGACAAGAGGCAATGGGCAGAAGCTGACAGACAGGAAGTTCCACCTGAGTATAAGGAAGGACTTCTTTACTGTGCAGTGACCAAGCACTGGAACAGATTGTCCAGAGAGGTTGTGGAATCTCGCTCACTGTAGCTGTTCAAGAACCGTCGGGACACAATCCTGTGCCACGTGCTCTGGGATGACCCAGCCTGAGCAGGGAGATTGCACCAGATGACTCACTGTGGCCGCTTCCAGCCTCACCCGTTCTGTGATTCCATAATAAACCCATGCCGGGAGCAGGTTCATACACATGACACCCTGTGCTACGAAGCATCGGTGTACCAAACATCCTGAAAAAACGCTGTCTTTTCTATATCTATCCTTCACTGCACATCAGGTATCTCTTCGGCTTAGAACCCCCCAGTATGGCAACTACAAGGCAGCAAAGCAACTTCAAGGTGCAACTTGGCCTTACCCTGTACTGGAAGGACACCGGGCTGAGCTCCCTGAAGCACAGGTCTCCCTCGTAGATGGAGCGCAGCGCTTCCAGCTCCATCTGCAGCCAGGGCCAGAGCAGGGTTACGCCCTTCCGACGCTGCCCGGCGCTCGCTTCCTGAGGCGGCGGCCCGCCCGCGCCGCCCCCCGTGACCCGCGGCCGCTCCCAGCTGGCGCTTCCCGGCGCTTCCCGGCCCCATCCCGCCGCAGGGAGCGGCGCTGCGGGGAGCGCGGGTCCGGGACAGCGGGGCGCTCTCGTGGCCGGCCCGGGCCGCCCTCCCGCCGTTGTCCTGCCGCCTCGCAGGCCGCGGTCCCGGGCGCAGGATGACCCCTCCGACTCACTGGGACTTCCCGGTGGAGCTGTGCTGCCGGCCCATGGCGTTCGTCACGCTCACCGGCCTGGACGTGGTGTACAACGCCGTGCACCGCGCCGTGTGGGACGCCTTCTGCGCCAACCGCAGAGCCGACCGCGTCCCCATCTCCTTCAAAGTGCTGCCCGGCGACCACGAGTACCCCAAGTGCAGGACGAAGGTAGCGAGCGGCGCCGGGCCCGGCCGCGCCCCGTCCTGGCGGGGTCCCGGCCCGCTGTCCCTGCGGCACCCGCCGCCGGGAGCGGGGCTGCGGGGCTGCGGGAAGGGCTGTGCCCCGCTGTGCCTGGCCTGCAGCCGGCCCGCACCGCGCCCCGCCGGTCCTCGGCTGCCTCTTCCCCGGTGTTGGAGGGGAAGTGCGGGAGCTTCAAATCAGGGAAAGTGTCAGGGCGAAGGGGAAGCCGAGGGCGCTGTGATGGAGCGCTGTGGGTGCGTCGGAAACCTAGGGGTGCCTTAGCTCGTGAGCCAGAAGCAGAGAAAGCCCGTATGGTTTACTTTTTAAAGTACTTGGTACTCTTCTACATGGTATTAAGGCACCTTAAAATTTGAGCTTTAATGAAACCCAAAATTTAACTTTGGAGAAACAAGATACTTAATGTATTCAGAAAAAAACCCCTAAACTAAGCTATAAAGCTTTTTTTTTTTTTTTACAAAACAAATCACTTTAACTGAGTGAAGCACAGCAGAAGGATTTCTGTGCTATTCTCTGTGCTTTGCAATGGCAAGTTAAGAAGCAATGTCAATCAGTTTAAATATTGGAAAACTACATAATTCCTCAATGCTGACAAAGATAAAGAATCTAAACTGGTGTGACTGTTTTGAGACCACTGTTTTCAATTGAGCCTAGTATTTCATGGCAGTGTATGAGACATGCTTCTGAACTTGACCCTCTTCTCCAGTCTTCTGGAATCTGTTGTTCTTTGCTGCTAATATCTCAGACATCAGGCCCTGATGCCTGAGCTATTGAGGGATATGGCTTTATAGGAAGCAAAGGCTCGAGGGGAACAATGTTGAAGGAAAGATGACAAACATATTAAGTGACAAGAATGTAGAGGCTACACCCTTTCTCCTGCTATAAATGTTTGTAAATGGATTTTGTAGCTTGCTTCAATATCCTCAATATTTTCAGAGGACATCCTATGAGTGGTATATTCCAAAAGGAATCCTGAAGACTGGTTGGATGAACAAACACCTGAACTTGGTTCCAGCACTTGTGGTGGTATTCTATGAACTAGACTGGGATGAGCCACAGTGGAAGGAAAAACAGTTGGAATGTGCTACTCGAGTTGAAATTGTCAGGTAGAATTTTTTCACTTGGCTCATAATGTACTGCAAGCTAATATAAGTATGAATTGCAAAATCTGTTTGCATTCTAGAACATATATTTTTTTTCTTGAACAGAAATTAAGGGGTACTTGAATTTTGCTTATTAGTATACAACTCACAGTAAAGAACTTTTGTAATGGTTTATTTGCAGAAGTTACTAAAGTAAAAACAGCCCCTGAAATTTTACTTGCTGAACTCAGCACAATTGTTCTGTCCCAAAAGAGGGAAGACAGCATTCTCTGAATGGTGGAGCATATCGTGTTGTTTGGCTTTTTCACCTTTGTAGCATTCTTCCCATGCTTCCATCTAGACTGAAATCTCGTTTTGTTCTGGTTATTCAGAAATACGAAGTGAAAGCTTGACGCTGTGCTATGTTGTCTTTATTTTAGGCAAAGTTTGCAGGGAAGAAATACCAAAGTTGCTGTGGTTTTGATTCAGAAAAAAACACCATTGCCTCCAGGTACTTGAAAACTCTATGCACCGTTGCGGAGTTCTCATTTTTCAGAAGGCCCAGTTGACTAAGCTGACTTTGGTTTTTAATATTATCTGTGGTTCTTCATCTGATGTCATCTACATTCATTAAATGCCCTGTGACTGCAGGAAGGTGTAAGGATAGAAAGAGCATTCAGGACAGTTGACCCTAAACATTTGACACTTTTATCCCTGACTTCTCCCTCTTAAGTCAAGTGCATTTTTTGATACACAGTATCAGAGATGGTTTCTATGGTAGTACATCTGGCCTGCCTTCTTGTAAGGAAGTTGCATTTTAAACACTGCTCGAGATCAGGAAAACCAGTGAAAGCATTGAGTACTTAGAGGAAGGGTATTTGGTACAAAGGTCTTTTGCCTTCACTTGGTTTTAATCATTAAAATTTTGGACACACATGGAACTGTGAAATGTGATACACTTTGACTTTACATTTCTGTAGAGCTACTGTGTGCTTTCTAGTGTCTGGCAAACCATTTTTTGATTTTTGCTTTACCTGCTATATATGTTTGTCTTTCCTGGATGTTATTATATTTCTCAAGACACGGGATATTTAATTCTGTGAGAGATGAAAAACTTACATCATACTCGTAATTTTTTGCTAAAAACTGGTAGAAATTTTCTGCAATGTATTCTGCTGGATGAAGCACATAGTACTCCAACAGAAGTAAGAATGAATGTGCTCTTGGTTTTATCTTTATTAGATTTTTCAATATTGTTTAGACCTTTTAGTCTACCTAATTTCATAACCTGACCTTTAAGATTTTAGAACTAGTTTGACATTGCAGCACCGCATACCACTTACTTGTGCTTTCCTTGACTTCACTAGGGGAAGATGTTATTGCATCAGAGAGGGCAGCAGCTTTATGTAATGCTTGTGACCTTTCTGGAAAATCACTCTTTGTACTTCCACACACTGATCATCTTGTCGGCTATATTATAAGGTAAGTGACTGTAAAGCCCTGTCTTGCTCTGTTTGCTGACCATGGGTTGGCTTACATGGCAGCAGATAGTGTATGCTTGTCTCAAAGGGGAAGAAGGACCTGTACACAAGACGTAGCAGAGCATACTGAAGGGGCTTTAAACTAGACTTAAAGTGGGAAAGAGATAAAACCAGTTTCACTACATTAAGCCTGGGGTCAGCATGCCAGTGTTGGACTATTGGTGTGGTAGCGAGGGCCTTCATTCTGCTGGCTCAGTGGAGGTAGTGGATGGAAATCTATGCTGTGCTGTGTCCAGTTATGGGCACCTCAGTGCAAGGAAGCCATTGAGGTGCTAGAGTGCGTCCAGAGAAGGGCAACAGAGCTCATGAAGGGTCTGGAGCAAAAGCCTTATGAGGAGGAGCTGAGGGAGCTGGGGGTCTTTAGTCTGGAGAAAAGGAAGCTTGGGGAAGCCCTTATTGCTCTCTCCAGCTCCCTGAAAGGAGGCTGTAGTGGAATACAGGTTGGTCTTTTCCCCAAGGCTTCCCTTCAAGCCATAGGATGAGAAGAAATGGCTTGAGTTGCACTGGGGGAGATTTAGATTGGATATTAGGAAAAATTTCTTCACCAGAGGGATAATCAAGCATGGGAACAGGCTGCCTAAGGAAGAGGTTGAGACACCATTGAAGGTGTATTTAAAAGATGGGTAGATACCGTCCTTAGGGATAGTAGGATGAGCTTAGTGGTGAACTTGGTAACAGGTTGACAGTTGCATTTGATAATCTTAAAGGTCTTTTCCAACCTAAACAATTCCATGATTTTAACAGAGAATTTGAGCGGTCATAGGTTGAGATGAATGCTATGTGGCATACTCGTTGTAGACCAGCAGTCAATGTTTTACCTGTTCGCTGGAATTCTTCATGTTATTCTGATGAATTCCACACAATTTCATTTCTCTGTGAGGTTGAGTAAGGACAGTCAGAGATGTTGCTTTTAAAGAAATATTATTAGATATCCCAAGATGTTCCCCAGGTAGAGGTAAAGTGGGCTTTTCTACTTCTACAGTGGTTTTGGCCCTGCTGGTTCTAAATGATTTTCCATACAAATATGTTTTTAGGTTTAACTCTTAGCAGGCTTTTGGTTTTTCCCCCCTTCCACTTCCTGGCCATGTAGTTCTCTCCTTGTATTTACGCTAAGTGGCATCTATCTGGCTGCAAGTACTATGTCTTTGTCATTTTATGCATTTCTTTTGCCTTCTGTTTTGATATTTACATGGGCTTCAAATAATTTAGGAAGGCCCTTCAAAAGTAGATTGAGGAAAGGTAGACATTTCTGTGTAGATCTAAACAGAAGGGCTCAAACTAAGGCAAATCATGTTTTACTATGATTAGTTTTAATTTTCCCATATATTCTCAGGGAGAGGAGGGGTCACAGTCTGAGGCTAACTGTTCTCTCACCCTCATACTTATACATAAACCGTATAATTCTCAACATAAATGAGTGCTGCTATTGTATCCATGCTGCTCACAAACTGCCACTGAAATTGATCAAAATAATCGTTACTTCTAGTTTTTCATTTTTTTTCGGTGCTAAATTGAGATAGAACAATAATAACAGAACTGATACTTCAGCCTTTATTTCCTGCATGTGCTGGTGCTGTTTCATGTATTTCTCTCCTGGATTCTGATCTTGTTATAGTTGATTTTACTCCTTACATCTTGATCATATAACATATGTTCCTTAGATCCTCCTCAGTCTCATATTGCATTTGGTGTTCTTGTCCTCTTTGTCCTCTACCCCTGTGGGTTGCCTTGGGCTATTTCTCTTGCAGACAAGTTCCACTGTTACCTCTGCAACCAAGGTAGATGTTGATGTTTGGACAGAATGATGAAACCTAGTCTGTGCCCTCGTAATTTTATTTACAGCTGTTTTTTCCTTCCCACTCCTTCCCTTACAGTCCAGCAAATAAGATGCTGCTCAGACATATTCTGTGAGCCTCAGCAGGGTTTTCTTGTTTTGACTTTTGGGCATCTCTCAACTTTCTATTGCCTTGCAAAATCAGAATAGCTTATCCTGAGACTATCTTAAATTAAATAGTAGAGTTTGTTGTATGAGAAGTTAATATATAAAGCTTCCAAACTTACTTGTTCTACTTATTACTACCCCTTTTGTGAAAGGTTTTTGTCTGCAGACTCTTACCATGTGGTGACTTAAAGAGGAGTTTAGTAACATTGCAAGGTCCTTTGCCAACACAAAAATAAACATGATTAAAAGTAACTTATTTTGAAGAACTTCAGAATTTCTTTGTATGTGGGAGAAACTTTGTGAAACTTATGAGAAACTTTGTTGCAGGTTGGAAAATGCTTTCTATGAGCATGCACAGACTTACTATTATACAGAAATAAGAAGAGTTAAATCTCATAAGGAGTTCTTGAACAAAACCACTCATCAGGTAATGTTACCCTATTTTTGAAATGTTGTGCAAGTTATATTGCATGTTAAAACATGAAAATAAGGGTTTGTTGCTTAAATGTTCTTATTTGAGATGTCCTCTCTTAGTATAAGAAGTAAATCTGGTTCTATTTTCTGCAATTTAAACTTTTATTTTGATTGGTTTTGTTCTTACATTTGTCTTTCTTACATCTTCTTACATCTTCCTTAGAAGACCTGCAGGCCAAAATTAAGTTCTCAGATTAAAAAAGAAAAACTTCTCATTTATCTACATGGTTTAACCTATTTGAGTGTAGTATCTTAAGTTGTGGGATGTGCTTCCCTTAGATATTTTGTACTCAGAGTTGCACTTGATTTCGGTTTTTAACTTTTGCTTTTCAAATCCACTCAGACACATTATGTTCTGTTGCGATTGCCAGCTTCGCTCTCCTGGAAGCTGGAATGCAAGTGGTGAGCTCCCAACCACAATCAGCTCTGTTGGCATAGAGATTTTGGGGTGTTCCAAAGCCTCTCCCATGTGCCAGGGTAACAGGCTTTGAATAGATTATATCTGTTGAAAGATCACTGCTGCGTCATGGTGGCAGACAGAACTATTAGGAAACAGTTGCACAGTCAGTTTTTCAAGTCCAGTGCTGTATTATGTAAACCTCTAAAGTTACCACCTGTATCTCTTTGCAGGTAACAAGGTATGTTTGGATATTAGTGAATGATGTACACTGGTTGTGTTTTGCAGCTTTTGTTTGTCAGACACCAGTTCAAAATAGC
>VYZR01082861.1:0-10205 GCA_013400675.1 Oxylabes madagascariensis
ATTTTCCCTTTGGTGTAGTTACGGCCACAAGTGGCAGGGGGCACTGTTGGGCCAGGCAGAGGGGCTGCAGGGGATGCACTATTTCTGGACAGGGCTCCGTATCCTGTTATCTGAAAAGGGCTTGAATGGGAAAGCTTACACAATCACCTGTATCTATTAGCAGATGTACGAGATGCTTATGGCACACATTATTTCCTATATCCTCAACCTTTTGTTACTGAAGCTTGTTAATAAAACACTTGGATTCTCCATTTTCACAGCACTTCAGTTTTAACTGAAGTAAGTACAGTGGTGTTACACACCCTCACTCTGTACCAACACAGAGCAAGCAAATGCCATTGCTTTTTAAATACTTTCCACTCTTATGAGAAAACAGAATAATAGCAAATATAAAATTACTTTCTCTAGAAAGTCACCAGATGTATTCCATTTTCTTTCCTTATAAAAAATAATGGGGATTGTTATCACGTATGAAGCACAGCAACAGAATGATATAGAATATAACAGAAACACACAAAAATTGAAAAACTTACTAATATGGTATAAAACCCAACAACCAAGGATGGTGGAGAACCTAAAGCACAGACTTTGCCTTTCAGCAGAATGCTGGTGGCAAAAAAAGCTGTTCATTAATATAAAACTTCTAAATTTTAAATTTATGATTGTTACACTCACCATTTCTCTTCTGTATATACTAAAATGCTATTAGGCATAGAACAGTGTTTAACTTCATTGTGACAAATGAAAATATTCCAGATAAACAAAAATGCTGCACCCTGACACTTAACAGACAATATATTAAAATATACAGCACTCCTTTCTAGATGGCACATCTCACCAAAGAATATTTGGTTGTAAATGTATCTTTTTATTTTTACAACTACAAGTGAGATGAAACTTTACATTGAGAAAGTCACAAATAGAAAAAAATTAATAAAATCATTCGTTTAATCAGATTTTCTTGCTTTTTAAATAAATTTGTGTAAGATTGACATTCCTGATAATCTTTTTTTTCTTGAAAATAATTTCAGGGAGCTGAATCCAAAGGTTTTGCCAGCGAGCCATACGAAGGAGACTAGCTACAAACAGGGAGCATTTCTGCCCATTTCAATTTTAAAAATTACTTGATTCTCAGGGGTTTTCCTCCTACTTCTGAAGGAGGACCAGCCTCTGCTGGAACACATACCCATATGATAGAGATCATGTTCATCTGTTTCACAAAGATGGTCTATTCATCTCAGGTTTGTGAAATCCCACTAACATTCAAGGAGGCTCTTTCTTACCTTTATCTGAGTGACATTCCCTTCAAGTTCTGTAGATGCCTGGAACTTCCACTTCTCCTTGCCCTCCGAAGCCCATGTACTCTGATCAGATCCTGCTGCTTTCTTCCACATTGCTACTCTCCCCTTGCTAGTTCCAGCTGCCAAGATACCTGCCATTCACAAACATTTCAGGCACTTCATCTTGGACTTTAGAAAAACAAACCCACATCACACAATGTAACAGGCAGCAAACTCTCGTTCTTGGCTACTGAGAAGCCACTTTACAGCAGCAGCATTTCTCCCCTCACTGCAAACCAACATCCTAGTCCTATACCGGATAACTTTTTTGGAGAAACAATGGGAGAAGTTCCCAATGTAAGGTGTATCTTTTAAGCTACGAGATGAAGTGATTTTTTAAATGCATCAGACAATTACTCCATTTTAACCTTTTGTTATAACTATTGAATATCCTAAGCTGGAAGAGATCCCAAGGGTCATCCAGTCCAGCTCCTGGCCCTGCACAGGACAGTCCCAGGAATCCCAACATATGCTGAGAGTATTGTCCAAACACTTTACCTCTGGCAGCCTTAGGGTCATCCCCACTTCCCCGGGAAGCCTGTTCAATGCCCGACCTCCCTCTGGGGGAAGAAACTTTCCTGATATCCAGTCTAACCCTCCCCGGGCTGGACACAGGTATGGCTTTTCCCTTGGGCCCTGTCACAGCTCACAAAAACCAGAGGCGGGATCTGCCCCTCATAATACAGCTGCCCCATGGATGCTCCCCTCAGTCTCCTCTTCTCCAGGACGAACAAACCAAGTGACCTCAGCCATTCCTCCTATGGCTTGTGTTTATTTTTAAATAGCTAGTTGTGTAGTCACTTTGGGCAACCAACCACTGAAAACCATTGCAGCAGACACCAGTTGTGTCTACACTAGCAAACAAGGTGAAGTCCAGGAGCAGCTCTGTAGAAAGGATCTGTTGTAAGGACCTGGCATATGTACAATGCATGCCACTAAGCTCTATTTTGCATTAGCGGTAGTGCAGGCTTCTGGACTGAATGCCCAAAACATGCTGGAGTGCATTAGGTATACTCCAGGGCTACTTGTGTCAAAGGGAATCCAGCTCATGTGCCATGAGACAACTTCACAGTGAGTCCAAGCGTAGCTGAGTGTTGAATGATTTCTCTGCACTTTTCAACGCACACTTCCGATCTAAACTAAATTTTCAACATCACATACTGAGATCCTCAGTCACAAGACAAACATACTGAAATTGTTACAGGGCACGGAAGGCTGAGGTTTGACAAGGTTTAGGACCAGAGATCACAGCTGCTATGTTATTTCTCACCTTTAGCACTGCAGTAAGACACACAATTAATACATTCTTCCCCCTCAAAGCCAAATTGTACATCTAGGGAGAGCACATAGTTCTCATCTCGATCCAAATCCCAGAACCTAAGGCACACAAAACAGGAGTGTTAACAATGCTTTTCTTTCCAGGTGTTTTGCCAAATACAGTCAATAGGATGCTGTAAATGACATTAATTTACTATTTCCACAATACCTAGACAATTCAGTTTTTAAAATTAAATTTTCAGCAGCTGCCTCTAGAGTGTGAATTTCTTAACAATCTCCTTCCTTTTCCTTTAACTTTTAATCTGCAGCATGTTTAGGGACGTTATCCTATGAAGAAAGAAGTCAGAAGCAAGCACAGCTTTAAAAAAAAAAGAAAAAAGTGAGGGCTAGTTGCAATTTTCTTCCTCCCTAATTATGCTTCCTCCTCTATTTTGAGAATATTCCTGGGTTAGCCAGTAGTCCTTTGGATTCCAGATTTATTTTCTAGAACTAAATATTGCCATGAAACGATTCCTTCTTGATACTTGGTCTTTACTGCATTCTCACAAAATTAACAAAAGATTCTGTTTGATAGTAGCAGACAGAGGCTCAATAAAGGGAAATACTGATATTAATGGAACACTCCCACCCTGCTATGATCCACTTTGGACCATTATGACCAAAAGGTTAGAGGAACAGGTAGAGCAGGTCATAGTAAAGACAAGGAAGAAAAGATTGCAAAAAAGGTAAAACTACAGAACACAGTAACATAATGGCAAAGCATGGCAAACATGGCAAAGCAACATACTTTAAAGGATTAGGGGCAGAAGTAATTTAAATATTTGTCTTATATTACAGTAAAAGAAATGTCCTGAAAAGTAAGCACTTTTTTCTGGTTGCTGATGCTATGAGTATCCTAAGGATCAGACAGTAACACTGGCAAGAACAGCAAAGGGGCTGTATTTTCATGCAAAACCCTCAACTGGATTTATTTTCAGAAGAAATCAATAATACCACACAAGGAAGGAACAAAGTAGGTAGCACTGCCTAACTAAATAAAATACCTAGAGAGAAAGCAAACCATACCAAATTAGTTTCTGCCCTTGAGAAAAAAAAAAATTCATTTCATTTCCCTACTTGTTTTGAAAACCAAATTAGGAAATGTTGGGATTTTTTTCATTATTGGGAAAAAAAACCCCAACCAACATTTCAGCAAAATATTCAGTTTATTACAGACTGTAACTTTTTGGGGCAGCCAGAACAGCTTTCATTCTTACCTGATGACTGTCTCACCTAGTGCTGTAACAACCAGACTATGGTCTATTAAAATCATGTCTGCAGAGTGACCAGCCTTCCCGCTCAACTTCACCTGTTAACCGTAAGCAAATAAATACATTTACAGAAAGTGTGAGGAACACACTGAAGGATGCTAAGCATCTGAACTGCACAATTTAGCTAAAAAGTAAAAATATGAAAATAACTAGACCTAACTGACAATTGACAGACATATTCAGACGATTCAGACAATGATCACCATAAAATGCATCAAGACTGCAGGTATAAATTTAATAAAAGAAACCTTGTAGTGGGTTAATTAAGTAGACAAGGAGCAGTATTTTACTCTTGCACTAGGTCTTTTCCTAGAATTTAATAAAGATTCCTTTAAAATGTGAAATTTCAGATCTTACTTCTAGTCAAACATAAGTAACGATCAATAAGAAGTGGACATTCCAGTAACACACAAGCATCCAGTCTTTTTCAGTCCTGGATAAAAAGAAAAAAACATCTTAGGAAAGTGAATGTTTTGGGGTCTACTGACAAGCAGCATTTTGTAATAGCAGAGGGCAGAGTATGAGACACTTCCTCTTTAATTTCTGGTGATCCTCTGTTAGTCTTTCCACTGAGGAGACATGTTGCAGCAGCCCTTTGTTAGAGGGTAGAAATGAGCCGAGACACAGACTTCTTGTTTATCACAGCAGGAAAAGGGTCCTGGTTTATTCCTCTTTACAGCTTAGCCATCCTGACTCCCGCTGACTCTGACTGGAGCAAGCTCGTACTGTAGGTTTCCCTTGTAGCATCTGACTGCTTGTTATTTCCTGCTAAACTATGACTGCAGGTATCAGTTCGCAGACTCTGAATGAAGGCTTTTACCTAGCTAGATCAGGACTGCAGGTTCCAACAACAGGCTCAAACTGCAGACCCAGACTAACCTCACAACAGGAATCCCATCTCCCCAGGATGCTTCTTCACGATCCTCCATGATGATTTCCTTTCCCCTGACCAGCTAACTCACTCCCTTTTATCCCACTTGTTGTTACTGGATATAGCTGTGACTCATCAGGAGCAAGGCTGTAATGGGTAATTAACACAGCTGTTACTTATCAGGGGTGAGGTCACCTGTATTCCCTTCTCCTACAGAGACACAGGCCCGTAATGGGGTGGAGATAGTTCCTTCATATATCTGGGGGTTGGTAACCAAATAGTTCACGTTTTGCTCTCCTTCCTTCCAGGACATCACTCCCAATGAGTTGGCAAATGACATCTCTGTAGGAATTTCCACCACATGTTTTGCGTACATTGGATGTTGTCTGGATTAGAAGGGAATTGCTCATTATTTGAAAATATTATCTCCAGCACAGCTAATTCTCTCCAAGATCAGATACCTTGCTCCATGGTGCTCCACTTGGCTCAGTGCCAAAAGGTCATCTTTCCAAGGAAACCTTTCCCTCACATTTGACAGGAGTTGCATCCAGAGGCTGAGAGTTTCGGGTCTTTTCCCAATCCCCTCGTCAATACTTGCATCCTAGGACATGGATCCCAGTTGCAAAGTGTCACTACCATCTAATTTCATATCATGAGCCATGATAGCCCAGCATCAGAGCACCCAGGTCACCAGGGCCTCACTTGACCAGAGGCTGAAATGTTTTCACATGTCTTGCAGCTCACTCAGGGACAGGGTTTGGGTGACTATCTCTGGCCCTGCTTCTTCCTCCTGTTCTGAGGGCCTTGCTTCCTCTTCAGCACTCACTATACAAACAGATTTGGTCTTCAATTTCTTCTTCTGAATACAGGCAACTGCTTTTAGCATGGGTTGTTCTTGTGAGTAAGCTGCAATTTGAATGGCCATGGTGCCTGTTGCTTTGCTTTCTTCCTCCTCCTCCTCCCTCTGAGGGTGCCGTATAGAAACAAGCAGTGTCCAATAAATAGTAGCCAGGGTCCAGCACGTTCCATAACTTTGCACCTCTCTGGAACTGTCACAGCAATTTTTTTTCAAACACCTTATCAGGGCCCTGTAGTTGTTCAGGGGTGAACTTCTGAACCAGGAGTAGAGTACTCTTCCAAAAGCTGGCCCATTTTCTCCCACATGCCACACCACTAATGACTATCCATCCCGGGACACGTCTCTGGACAACTTCCCTAGAAATCTCCTAAATCTTAACATGGTGTACACCGGACAGAGGAGACATAGTAGGCATATGAATGAGGGCATGCTTCTCTTAACACCCAAAGAGAATTCAAAATTCTCAAAAACTATTGTAGAAGATCTGAAGGAGGAGAAGAGGATAAAAGGCTGGGAAAAAAAATCATCCTTTCCTCTTCCCCCCACAGGCTGGGTATGATCATGAATGAATCCTCAGAGGTAGGAGCCAAGGCCAGGACAGGAGAACAACACTGAAAACTCATCAGAAATGACTCCCACTGCCTTTGATGCTATCATGCCATAAACTGCTAACAGGTTAGGTATCACACTCATGTGAACATACCAAGCAACACTGGAACCAGGGAGCTCTCTACCTAAAACACAAATGCTTAGATCAAAGTTATCTCAATCCTCTTCAGCCTTACCTTGGGCACCAATTAAATGTGGTGGTTTAATACCAGCAAAAAATTAAATGCCAAATAAGCCATGGCCCCCCTCCTGTCCCTTCCAGTAAGGGTGGGACACATGCAGAGACTATGGATTGAGATAATTTACTGAAAGCAAAATGCAATGGAATAAGAAACACTAAGTAACAACAGCAATATGAATTTAAAAAATTATCCAAAACCAGAAGGTGTTTTAGCCACAAAAAATTAGTTTTATGTGGCTGCTGAGACTAAAACCAAAATGGTAGATGCTCCCCATAGGTTGCATCCACGTGACTTCCCCCGGCTCCTACATGCCGTCGCGAACAAAGGCAGTATGGCAAGAGGCTTCCTGTCCCCCAGACCAAGACAACGAAAAACAGTGGCAAACAGACCACCCCGAAAGCTGGGTCATGCAAGACGGGTCGCACTGCAGTTCCACACAAGTGCCTTCACCGTCGCTTCTACCACTCCACCATACTGAGGGTTGATCCTACAGGTTGCTGCCACTTCCCTCCAATTCTGCTGCACTCCCTTTTGGCTTGGCTTAGCTGGAATGGGCTTAGCTGGACTGGGGGCCTCCCCTGTCCCCTGCCCGCAGCCTCCCTGCTCGTGCTGCCATTCAGCACACGTCAGTTCTGTGTTTCACCACTTTCCGCACCATGTCCCACAGCTGCGTCTCAGAGAAAACAGGAGAGGGTAGATGGCAGGAGCACAAGGCAGAGTCTGCAGGGCTGACACCAACAATCTTCCGATGAGAGAGTGNGTTGCATCCAGAGGCTGAGAGTTTCGGGTCTTTTCCCAATCCCCTCGTCAATACTTGCATCCTAGGACATGGATCCCAGTTGCAAAGTGTCACTACCATCTAATTTCATATCATGAGCCATGATAGCCCAGCATCAGAGCACCCAGGTCACCAGGGCCTCACTTGACCAGAGGCTGAAATGTTTTCACATGTCTTGCAGCTCACTCAGGGACAGGGTTTGGGTGACTATCTCTGGCCCTGCTTCTTCCTCCTGTTCTGAGGGCCTTGCTTCCTCTTCAGCACTCACTATACAAACAGATTTGGTCTTCAATTTCTTCTTCTGAATACAGGCAACTGCTTTTAGCATGGGTTGTTCTTGTGAGTAAGCTGCAATTTGAATGGCCATGGTGCCTGTTGCTTTGCTTTCTTCCTCCTCCTCCTCCCTCTGAGGGTGCCGTATAGAAACAAGCAGTGTCCAATAAATAGTAGCCAGGGTCCAGCACGTTCCATAACTTTGCACCTCTCTGGAACTGTCACAGCAATTTTTTTTCAAACACCTTATCAGGGCCCTGTAGTTGTTCAGGGGTGAACTTCTGAACCAGGAGTAGAGTACTCTTCCAAAAGCTGGCCCATTTTCTCCCACATGCCACACCACTAATGACTATCCATCCCGGGACACGTCTCTGGACAACTTCCCTAGAAATCTCCTAAATCTTAACATGGTGTACACCGGACAGAGGAGACATAGTAGGCATATGAATGAGGGCATGCTTCTCTTAACACCCAAAGAGAATTCAAAATTCTCAAAAACTATTGTAGAAGATCTGAAGGAGGAGAAGAGGATAAAAGGCTGGGAAAAAAAATCATCCTTTCCTCTTCCCCCCACAGGCTGGGTATGATCATGAATGAATCCTCAGAGGTAGGAGCCAAGGCCAGGACAGGAGAACAACACTGAAAACTCATCAGAAATGACTCCCACTGCCTTTGATGCTATCATGCCATAAACTGCTAACAGGTTAGGTATCACACTCATGTGAACATACTAAGCAACACTGGAACCAGGGAGCTCTCTACCTAAAACACAAATGCTTAGATCAAAGTTATCTCAATCCTCTTCAGCCTTACCTTGGGCACCAATTAAATGCGGTGGTTTAATACCAGCAAAAAATTAAATGCCAAATAAGCCATGGCCCCCCTCCTGTCCCTTCCAGTAAGGGTGGGACACATGCAGAGACTATGGATTGAGATAATTTACTGAAAGCAAAATGCAATGGAATAAGAAACACTAAGTAACAACAGCAATATGAATTTAAAAAATTATCCAAAACCAGAAGGTGTTTTAGCCACAAAAAATTAGTTTTATGTGGCTGCTGAGACTAAAACCAAAATGGTAGATGCTCCCCATAGGTTGCATCCACGTGACTTCCCCCGGCTCCTACATGCCGTCGCGAACAAAGGCAGTATGGCAAGAGGCTTCCTGTCCCCCAGACCAAGACAACGAAAAACAGTGGCAAACAGACCACCCCGAAAGCTGGGTCATGCAAGACGGGTCGCACTGCAGTTCCACACAAGTGCCTTCACCGTCGCTTCTACCACTCCACCATACTGAGGGTTGATCCTACAGGTTGCTGCCACTTCCCTCCAATTCTGCTGCACTCCCTTTTGGCTTGGCTTAGCTGGAATGGGCTTAGCTGGACTGGGGGCCTCCCCTGTCCCCTGCCCGCAGCCTCCCTGCTCGTGCTGCCATTCAGCACACGTCAGTTCTGTGTTTCACCACTTTCCGCACCATGTCCCACAGCTGCGTCTCAGAGAAAACAGGAGAGGGTAGATGGCAGGAGCACAAGGCAGAGTCTGCAGGGCTGACACCAACAATCTTCCGATGAGAGAGTGNCAGCTCACTCAGGGACAGGGTTTGGGTGACTATCTCTGGCCCTGCTTCTTCCTCCTGTTCTGAGGGCCTTGCTTCCTCTTCAGCACTCACTATACAAACAGATTTGGTCTTCAATTTCTTCTTCTGAATACAGGCAACTGCTTTTAGCATGGGTTGTTCTTGTGAGTAAGCTGCAATTTGAATGGCCATGGTGCCTGTTGCTTTGCTTTCTTCCTCCTCCTCCTCCCTCTGAGGGTGCCGTATAGAAACAAGCAGTGTCCAATAAATAGTAGCCAGGGTCCAGCACGTTCCATAACTTTGCACCTCTCTGGAACTGTCACAGCAATTTTTTTTCAAACACCTTATCAGGGCCCTGTAGTTGTTCAGGGGTGAACTTCTGAACCAGGAGTAGAGTACTCTTCCAAAAGCTGGCCCATTTTCTCCCACATGCCACACCACTAATGACTATCCATCCCGGGACACGTCTCTGGACAACTTCCCTAGAAATCTCCTAAATCTTAACATGGTGTACACCGGACAGAGGAGANCCATCCCGGGACACGTCTCTGGACAACTTCCCTAGAAATCTCCTAAATCTTAACATGGTGTACACCGGACAGAGGAGACATAGTAGGCATATGAATGAGGGCATGCTTCTCTTAACACCCAAAGAGAATTCAAAATTCTCAAAAACTATTGTAGAAGATCTGAAGGAGGAGAAGAGGATAAAAGGCTGGGAAAAAAAATCATCCTTTCCTCTTCCCCCCACAGGCTGGGTATGATCATGAATGAATCCTCAGAGGTAGGAGCCAAGGCCAGGACAGGAGAACAACACTGAAAACTCATCAGAAATGACTCCCACTGCCTTTGATGCTATCATGCCATAAACTGCTAACAGGTTAGGTATCACACTCATGTGAACATACCAAGCAACACTGGAACCAGGGAGCTCTCTACCTAAAACACAAATGCTTAGATCAAAGTTATCTCAATCCTCTTCAGCCTTACCTTGGGCACCAATTAAATGTGGTGGTTTAATACCAGCAAAAAATTAAATGCCAAATAAGCCATGGCCCCCCTCCTGTCCCTTCCAGTAAGGGTGGGACACATGCAGAGACTATGGATTGAGATAATTTACTGAAAGCAA
>VYZR01082871.1:2677-17318 GCA_013400675.1 Oxylabes madagascariensis
TTTTTTTTTTTTTTTTTTTTTTTTTTTTGCAACCGTTTTTTACCCTTTTTTGCTGTCTCAGAGAATCAGCTTGGGAATTCTGACTGTGAGGAATTTTCTCTTCTCCCTGACTAATGGCACTAGTGGTTAATAAAGATCTGAAAAGCTTTTATTAATGAAATATCTTTTATTGCAGAGCTTTTATTCATTTTTCATGCACACATAAAAGTAAAGAGGAAAGAAGCCACCAAAACCTACAAGCACACAGAAATAACCAGCAAAGCCTTAAAAAAAAAGATTGTTGAGGTAATAGAGATAACATTTTTAGACTGCAAGGATGGAAGGTGAAGAAACATAGGTCCTTTGGGAAAGCAAAGATCCCTTTAAACCTTTTCCCACACTTCCCGTAGCACAATGAACTTTGGGCTGTAACATTATTTAGCTGTAACATAACTTAGCCTGGCAGAAACACCAGCTCTGCTGTCTCAGAGGCCATATAATTCCTGGGATACTACATCCAATAAATGTTTGGGGCCAGGTGTAGTTGTACCAAGCACAGAAGAGGAACCACATGGATGCTCTGCAATCATCCTCTACATGAGGTAGAGAAACAAGAAAATACCTCCTTGTCCATATCTTGATATGTCCCCTATTTATAAAGGTGACCTGACAACACTTGGAATTAACACAAATCCTGGAGGATTGTGGTGAAGAGCACATCAAAAAATCATGGAGTGGTTTGGGTTGGAAGGGACTTTAAATATCATCTTGTTCCAGCCTGCTGACACAGGCAGGGAATGTGGTTGAGCTTCCCTTTGCCAAAAATGCCTTCTTTGCAAGGATTCTCCATCCTGACTCAATCCCGTTGCATTTAGGAGGAATTTTGGATTGCATCCTACCTGCAGCCCACCTCTCCTAAGCAGCTTGGGAGATTTACAGCTTTATTGGGTACCTAAAATGCTCATTTGGGGAAGCAGATGAGGAGGGCAAGCAACGCATTACTCCTTTGGGGATTGTGTGCTCCTGCTCAGGCAAGTTAATGTAAAGGAAAATTAATTGGCCTGCAGTTCGGCAAAGCAAAGTGAACAGTGACAGGGTTTACGAGGCCAAAAACACCGAGTGGCAACGGCTGTGTGTAGACATTTCCCAAAAACTTCCACAATCAGGTGTTTTATTGCAAGCTGAAGTGCAGGAGATGCCACAATTGCTACTTTCCAAAGAGATACGGGAAACACTTTGCCACCACTTTGTCAGAAATGCGGGCTGTAAAACCCTGCAGCTCCGTGGCTCCCATGGGTGCCATCCTCGCAGGGATGTTCTTGGGCTCTGGGGTGCAGGAGAGGGACAAGCTGCCCATGGGAATCAATTCCCAATCTCCAAACATCCGTGATGGAGCAGGAACATCACCTGTGGGGTGCAGGTGGTGGGGAGAGGAGCAAAGGGATGTTGCAGTGGGTCACGGTGCCCATGGTCATTGGAGGAGCTGAAATTTGGGGTCTGCATGTGGCCTGGAGGTTGAGCATCTCCTGCAGGTGCCTTGGAGTGCACCCCCAGCCTGGATAACCTCCATCCAAAGCCTCTTTTGATGTATTCACATATAAAATCGGTGAGTTTTTTATGTTTCATTGCACTCAACTCAGTGTTATGGTCGTTTCTTGCACCTTTATTGGGTGAAAAACAACCCCTGCCCTCGAGATGCTGTAAAATCTTGCAGTTGTCCACTTGCCAACCTTCTTTTCCTTCTGCTCCTCGATTTGCCTGCAGGTGTGCACCTATGGATCTGATCCAGTAATCCGCACGTTTTAAAAAATATATAATAAATCACAAAGGATTCCATAAATACACCGCTTTCATCCCACCTCCTTTTGAAAAAGTGATGGGAATGAAGAGTGGGGAAAATAAGCTTCTGCAAGCAACCCAGAGCAAGAGGGAATAAATGAGGGCATAATCTCCTCCTGAATTTGGAAGTTCAACAAGAGGAACTGGTGCAAGAAATAGAAAAGAAATAGAAGGAGTAGAAGTAGGTCTCATTTAAAAGCACATTCCAGTCAAAAATACCTCCCAAGTTTCATGTCAGCCTTGTAGTTTTTCTCTAAAAAAAGAAATCAAGCAAGCAATAGTTATTTAATAACAAAGAGTGACCTATTTTGAAGGAAAATTAATATGGAAACGTTCTTCTGAGAATAGGAGCAGCTTTTGTGAAGTTTTCTCCACTATTTTATGGACCAATTCTGTGATGAGTGTTTAATAATTCTTATTTTTAATCTCTTTGTGTATCTCATAATCCAAACTAAATTTCTGGTATTTGGGATGAAACCCACTTGATTATGTACTAAGCATGAAATTCTTATGAAAAAAACATTTCCATAGAACATATATTATTTTTTGGAATGAATTTCTGCACACACTTCCCTTTAGGAAGTTCAGAACTTAAGAAATGTTTGGTTTTAGTAAAAATGGTGCAGCTCCGATGGATTTAATCAGGCAGACTGAGGAGAGCTCCTGATTTAGCACGCCCAGATTTTCAGTGGTGACATCAGAGAGTCTGTCCAGTGAAAAACAGCAAAAATAAAAAAATTAATAATGATTGACTTCTATAAAAGGATGGAATCTCCTAAGAGATTAATGACTGAGTGGCTTTGTCAGATAATTAGCTGCTCTACCAAATTATTTGTAAGCTTTGCAGGAGGGACGCCAGCACCAAATGTTATTCTCATCCATTGCTGGAGGTCGGCTGTTTTCCAAAATAGAAGTGCAATTAATCATTATTAACATAAAGAAGCTGCTGATATTGTTCATTAATAATTTGATTTTAATGTTAATAAAACAATCTCAGCAGTGTTGATCTACTGAGTGCAACGTGGGGGATAAATTGTGCTTCGCATAAGCAATGGGTACGATTTAGCAATCTGTGTGTACAGAAAAGTGTTTGGGGATAAAGCTTACACGGTTAGAGAGTGGAAAATGTTTTCCTGAGGTGAAATTTCCAGCATTTCCTTTACCTGCTTTCAGAAAAAAAGAACAGACGAAGATTCAGCTTTTTTGGTACTAAAGGATGGTTAGCAACAAGAAAAAGTGCAGCTGTGTTGTGTCTTTGCTGCCCAGCAATGCAGTGTTTCTCGTAATAACTTTAAAAATATACCTAGCACTGTTTATAAGGAAGATCCTGAATAAAATGACTGTTTGGGTTTGTTTGCCTTTATCTCTGCCTTTTTCTAGCAGTTGTATCCTTCTTCCTGATTAGCCTGAGTACACAAATGCATCTCGTCCCTGGACGATCCCTCTTTTTTACCTCCAAAAAAAACCTCAGCTTTCCTGAACACCGGTAATACAAAGATTGTTTCTGTGCCCATTTGTCTTAATAAAACATCGTTGAAACACCTCCAGCCCCACTCCTAAAAAAAAATGAGCGCTGAGGCAAAGTGAGCCCGTGTGACTCCAGCGCTTGACAGAACATTTGCCACCCCTTTCCCAGCGTTTGCAGGTTCCGTGGCACTGCCCCGACTCATCGTCACCACCTGTGGCATTTAATGAGAGCAAATGGTGGTGAAGCTCTGCTTCGAACACGGGCCCTTCATCAAATGCACAGATTCCAGGGGAGGCACAGATGGGGCTGGAGATGGAGGAGGAGGAAGGGCCCGAAGGAGGAAACAGCAGACACTGAACTTTAATTGAGGTAGCTCTAAGTTTTGCTAAGTAGTTTCTTTGCATCTCATATTTAGAATTGCTCCTTTCCCTTCTTCTCCCCCAGTCGTGCTTATTTCAGATAATCATGAAATGGTTTGGGTTGGAAGGGACCTTAAATTTCATGCAGTGGGCAGGGACACCTTCCACTCTCCCAGGCTGCTCCCAGCCCCAATGTCCAACCTGGCCTTGGACACTTCCAGGGATCCAGGGGCAGCCACAGCTGCTCTGGGCACCTGTGCCTGGGCCCAGGGAACAATTCCTTCCCAATATCCCATCCAAACCTCCTCTCTCTCAGTCTGAAACCATTCTCCCTTGTCCTGTCACTCCACGCTCTCATAAATTGACCCTCTAAATGAGTGTATAATAAAGATAATATAGAAAAACTGCATATCCTAAAAACCCAGAGCAAGAAAAAAAAAAAATAAAAGAAGTGGGTGGGCTTTGTTTTAGCTGTCTATCCTTTGCTGATAAGGGTGAAAATAGGATTTGCCAGATAAGCTGTTGGAGGCTCACATTTGATTGCTGTTCTGCACATGACGTGGAAAGATTTGATCATTTTTCAGTAATCAGGTTTGTCAGAATCGTGTGGGGGGATCTGCAGTCTCCAGCCCAATGCTGGGGAGTGACAGAGATGCCAAAGGGCTCTGGCTTTGCTTCTATTACACTCAGAGACAATGTTCGGTTTCAAAATAATTTCTGTGCTTCGTGCATAATCTTCTGACATGGAGAGGATTGGAAGCTGAAAAGCCTCCATTCTCTTGCATTGTTTAGCCAAAAGATTCCTCAAAGCATAGTGGAGTCAGTGGATAAAAACACCATGACAAACCCATCAATATTCTCTAAAGTTTTATAACACTCTTCTAAAATAGAAAATAATAAAAAAAAAGAAAATTAATTAGCTGATGGGCCAGATGAGGAATACCACATAAGTATGTCTGTTTAAATCTCAGTGCTTGGACAGCAGTGCTTTCTGCTGCAAAATACAATCATATGTCAGCCCATGACATTTTGAGGAGTGTGGGATGGAAAGCAGCCTCTGTGCTTGTGCCAGACTTTATTTCATGTGGGCCCATTTCTGAGGGTGCTGACTATGGATTAAGCAGTGTTGACAGATAAATACTGATGTTTTATTTTCGTGGAGATTGGAGAGTGGCATGCTCCAAAGTCTGGTGGAGTAGATTACTTAATACACTATTACTTCTCGTGGATTTTGATTATTATTTGGATTTTCCAGAGTCATCATCTTGCGTCTGCTGTTCTCACCCTTCTGTCAGCTCTGGCAAAAACTGATAGCCAGGTGATTTGTCTGAATAAAATAAGTTTCTTACTTCCTGGTGTATCATTTCACTCCAGCCTCATTCTTATGAAAAGCTGAGGAGTTTGAGTCGCGGTTTTGGGCCATGGAAGCTGTTCTGGATTTTTTCAAGAATGTGTAGTGAAGAGGGACAGTTTACAAGAGCACATTGTGCTTTTTTTATAGAATAGTTTGCGTTGGAAGGGACCTTTGCATTCCTCAAGTCCAACCCCCCTGTGATGAACACCTTCAACTACAGCAGGTTCTCAGTAGCATCATCACCTTCTGTTTGGGTTTTCCCTTTTTGACCCCACCTGAAAAGAGGAAAAAAAATGGCTGAACACTGTGACAAAAGAATTTCCCGTGTTCTCTTTGATGGAAATGTTCACATTCTGAAGAAACCCTCCAGCTGAGATCCAGCTTTCAACCAAATGGATGAACATTGGTAATATTTTTATCTGGTTAAGGAAGCATTGATACAAATTCCCATAAGGAAAAGGATCAAGCTTTGAATCTGTGATGTGTCCTTGTTGTCATCACAAAAACAATTTTCCTTCCAAGTCTGGGGGAACCAAGGCTGTGCAGCCACCTCTGTGTGTAACAGGCCCAGGATCTCACAGGTGGCTGTGGAGGTGTTTTGTTATTTTACTTTCCTGAGCTCAGCTAAATTGATGGTTTGTGACCATATTGTCCCTTCCACCCAAGACTTAGCATTCAAGGACTGTGCTGAAGGACTTGCCTCCAAACCAGAGAGTTATAGAGAGCCAAAAAAATGGTAAATACAATAGCAGATGGTTTATATCAGCTTGACAGCATCGTTCTTGGCCAGCACCCAAAGCTACAAACTTCTGAGCTGGAAGTTTGAGCTGTTGTTTGAAGTTGGGAGCGGAGGCTCAGGAATGCTCCAAAGCTGAATCCACACGTACGTGGCTCTCCACGAGGTCAGAACAGTGCTCCAGGCAGGTCAGGGCCAGAAAAAGGTGAAGAATGACCCCACAAAGCAAAATCTAGTCACCCAGAGTGATGGGAGTGATTCTGAAAATTAAACAATGGCGTGCAAAACAAAAGGAGTGGGCTGATCGTGCAGAAATGCCAGGAGAGCCTTCATTTACACAGATCTTTTGAGGCAGGATGGTGAGAGACTCCAGCCCTAATCACACTTTTGCAGAGATGATTTCCCCTGGCTCCCAAAGGATTGAAATACTTTAGACAGGCAACAAGTGTGAGTTGTTGGGGTTAGGAGTTTGTACAAGCACAGCCGCGAGCGCGTTAGATCGTTATGATTTATTGATGACCTGTCTGATGGAGACCTGAAATTCTGACATTCCAGCTTGCCACAAATATAAAACCTAAACCCAGACTGCTCAAAAAGAACACAGGCCAAGGAAAAACAACCCCCTCTTCCAGCTGTCTGCACGGGCAGGTCTTGTAAAGGCATTAAAGGGCTCTGAATCAGGCCCGTGCCAGCAATTCAAATTTACTGGGAGTTGTTACTGCGGCAGCGACAAACACAGCCTGGCTTTACTGGCTTGCACATTTGTCATGCCCAGACTGAAAAATGTCCCTGAAACTCCTCAGCTGCCACAGGAGCACCATCTATCCCTTCCCTTCAGAAACACAAGGCCATTAGAAATTAATGGGACCTTCAGGAGTTGGAGATTCCCCCCATCCCCGATGTGTTCCTTCATCCCCCCCCAAAGGGGTTTTTCTCTGCTCTGCAAATCCGTAATGTCCTTGTAAATGACATTTTTCTGCACAGCTGAAGCAAGCTACCTCAAGGAAGAGTGAAGACAGAGAAGGGGATTTAATTTTCTTTTCCTGGTGCCAGTCCATCAGAGCAGCCAGTCACAGCCGGATGGCCCAACAGAAAGCCTGGGAAATGAGGATCCACCAGGTTTCCCACGCAGGAGAAACTTTGAAGGTGCCTTTTAATTGTCCTTCTGTGAGCTCCACGTTGCAGCCACGGGCTGGACAATTTCTTCACTTCATTTAAATTACACAGGATTAAGAGTTCTGTGGACGGTGTGGTCAAAAGACAAAGAAATTTTATGCTACCCACAAAATATTCTAGTATCTAACTTAGGAGCTGATGGGCTTTAATCACAGAGTACTGGTCATCTCTAAGTGGACCGTTGGCCTTTTTTCGATTGTTAGATAAAACAAATACTGAATTTGGAATCTGGGCAGCCTCCTTGATATCTTGGTGTCCAAAGAAAGATTCAGTTTCCAGATCCTTCTGTGGGATACAGGTATTCACACCCTCTGGAGAGAAGGGAATTTCCCTTTCTGCCAGGTTTGACCTTTGTCCTTGGGCAGTGCAGGGTACCAGAGGGGGATTACCTTTCACTTAATTTCTCCTCCAGAACTGTTTTATCAGGGTGGGTGGTAAAATCGTAGAGAGAAAATCCAGGTTAAAGGGAATATTTACAGAAAGGCAGTGGTTAATCTCAAATGTATGAGCAAAGTGGTTTTCCAGCGGAAAATTAGGATTTGTCTTCGATTCTGAGACCCTCTGTTGCTGAGTTGTCTCATACAAACCTCATCAAAACTGAGGTCTATACTGAAGCTTCACTGAAGATGGAGGGGCCAAAAAAGGCCTGAACTATAATTATGAAGAAATATATTGCTTAATCCTTAAATCTCAGTGTTTATGTCTGACTAGAAAAATTCAGTTTTCTGAGTTGCTGTGAAAATTCCAAATTTCAAAATCCTCTATTCAAAAGAATCTTTTCTGCTGCTCTTTAGACTTCATCTACTATTTCACCTAATTTCACCTAGTTTTAATTTTTTTTGGAAGTGCCTCAGGGTATAAATAAATAACAAGACACTTGGGATTTTAAAATTTTCATATCTTTCATTCCAGGTATTGTTTTGCTCCCATTTTCTCCCCTGCAGCATTTGAGGACTTGTGTAAAACACAGCCAACACAATTCTATTGCTTTTCATTATTATTATATTTTCTTGTTTTTAAGAGATCAGTGAGTCAGGGAGTTTCTAACAAACATCTGCTTAAATTTATCATGTATACAGCTCACCAGGAACTGAGCAGCATTTCCTCCTGTCAGGTTTGGAGCAGCACGTGCTCCAGGCTGCAGTGGAATCCATTCTTTTCCCAGGGAAGCAAAGAGGTATTAAAGTTCCTAACTGGGCCCAATATCAGCTTTGAGCAAGAAAATCTCCAAACCTTTCTCTGAAGTCCACTCTGGAGCTTGGTTTGTACTTCACTCCTCTCTGGTGAGCAGTGAGGTTCTGAACTCTGAGCTAATACCAATTAAGAGGCATGGTCATCAGGGGAGCAAAGAATTAAAAACAAATTGAGCTTTCCCGAGCAGCAAATTTTTCTTGGGTGAAGCAGAAGAAACCAAACTTGTCTTCCTCTGCTCAGTAAGAGACCCCCTACAATTCAGAGACGCAAACCAGTCAAATTAACATTTACAGGTCCGCAGCATAAATGTAACATTGTTGTTTTCAATTTCAAATGTAAATAAAGAACAAATTAGCTCTGTTTGAAACAGGAATGTGTCTGGAATTGTTGCCATTGCTAGGGTTTATTGACCAGTGCTCTGGAGCTGGAGTGGGAAATGACTGTTCAGGCTGTTAGAGTACGTTCTACACTGCAGGATTTGGGAATTCATTGTGTTTCAATTAATTCCAGCTCTGTAAAAAAACTCTTTTCTTGTTTGCTTTATCCTTTTCTTCTTATTTTTATTTTTACAGTGAGCCAGCAATTCATTTTTAAATCAAGATTCAGATAGAGTGTCATTACTGCTTCAGGTCTAATAACGAGCATTCCGTGATTTCCAGGGAAGGTGGGTGTTTGCTTGGCTTTTTGTTCTTTCCCATTCACAATAGCCAGGTTAATATTGTGTTTGCAGATTTGCATTTGGACCATATTAGTGCGCAATCTTGAAGTTAAAGAGCCAGAATATTTTGAATTCCAGTAATCCTCAACAGCCCCAAACACAATAGGCTTTCTTTCTCCTTCTACTTTAACTAATTACCTCTGTGCAGCACTCCAGGTGAATTTCAACACAAGCACTCTAATAATGTAATTAAAAATGTATAAAGGAATTAAAAATGAATTAAAAGGATAAAACTTTCAAACCTGGACTAAATTAAATGGCAGGACTTAAGTCCCTCTGTTTTGAAGGACCTGCAGTTGGTAGATTAAGAATGCTGGGGTACCACCAGGACTCCATGCAAAACAACATAAACTTCAAATTGAGCAGGAATAAAGGAATCTTCCAATCTCCTGGGTCTCATTCCCTTAAAGGCCACCTGTACTCTACGAATAGAAAAGTTGTGCCACAAAATCTTGCAACCCACAACAGTATTCCCTGATTAACAGGGAGTTGAAGGTGGTAAGAGAGAAGCTGAGTTCCTGGTCTGTGGAACTGTCCCTGCCCATGGCAGGGGCTGGAAGAAGATGAGTTTTAAGGTCCCTTCCAACCCAAACCGTTCCATTATTCCATTATTCTCTGATTCCTGAAGCTGTGTGTGAATCCTGGGGCAGGACAGGATTCAGCTGAAGTTTTGCCCCAGTTTTTGGGGGATTTTGGGTACGTTCAGCCAGGACCTGCTGGCTCTGCCTCTCTCATGCAGGCAGCAGGATGCAGAGCTCCATGAGGGCAGCACCCAGCAAATCCAGCCCTGTCCATCCTTCCCATCATTTCCAGCTCTCCTCCACACATGCTCCAGCCAAAGCTGGAGTAAAAGCATCAACCATGAAATCATCAAATCATTAAGGTTGGAAAAGCCTCCAAGGTTCATTAAGTCCAACCTTTGCCTTAATCCCCCCGCCCACTAAACCATATCACCAAAATCCTCAACGAGCCTTTCACTTAAGAGATGGATTTGATGATCCTGGTGGGGCCTTTTCCACTCAGAATCCTCTGTGATCTGTGACTTTCTCTTCTTTTACCCCTTCCAGGGGTGGTGACCCCACCGCTGCCCTGAGGAGCCTCCTCCAAAGCTTAACCAGTCCTCCATGAAGAAATGAAGCTTTAGGTCATCCTGTACAGACTTCGGGCAGCTTTCAGGAGCCGAGGCAACCCTGGCTCATCCCGTGTCCTTTGGGAAGAGCAGGCAGAGCATCCCAGGCCCTGCACGTCCATGGATGGAGGCACGGAGGTCACTCAGGCCTGGAGGCACTTTTGGTGCCAGGGGAGGCCATCAGGAACCGGGTACCTGACGCTGATTGCTGAGGACACCTGGCTGCCCAGCAAAGCCTCTGCACAGGAAAATAATTAAATCAGGGCAGGTCAACTAAGCTGAAGTGTCTGTTCCTATAATCACAGCACTGTCAAATGCATTCCTCCAGTAAAGACAGCAACCAGCCCCCATTAGGGCTCCTCTAATCTGCAATAAGTCAGACAAGGCTGTTTAGGACAAAGCCCTAACGAGCCGTCTCTGAGTTGTGCCAGATTTGTGTCTCAGGGCTGTGCACTTCCCTTCAGGGCTGTGAGGGACTGGTTTCTGAACTGGGGACAGTAAATGACCTAATGCAGCATCATCACAGGGAAACCGAGTGTGCAGGCACTGGAGCGCACTGGGAGACTGGCAGTGATCACAAGGGAACATCTGTAATGAAACATCACAGTCAAAATGCACTTGAAGTGATGTGTGCATGGAGAACAGCACGGTTAATACTGAATGATGTTTATCACATTGGACATCTTCATTTTTCTGTTATTTCTCCCTTCCTTCAGGTATCTCCAGCTGTAAATGTTTATTTTTTATTCTAGGCATTTTTTGGGGTTTTTTTTTTTGTTTGTTTTTTGTTTGTTTTCTGCAGCAAGTTATTTACTCCTCCTTTTGAGATTTTTAATACATGAAAAATCTCTATAAAAGTCATATTCCTGGAAGTCTGGCAGAAGAAATAACCCAAGCATCATGTAAACAGGAGGGACTGAGTCCAGAAATTCCTTCTGAAGCCACTCAATCTGTTTAAAAATAAGGGTAAAAATTGTACAAGGGTCTGGAGACATACACACGTAGAAGTTGAAAGCCTTTCTTTAAGCTGTTGGTTTCATATTGCTTATTTTAGTTTATAAATTAGTGATTTTGAGGATTTTGGTTTTTGAGCTCGGGGTGATATCCAAGAAGGGTTTTCCTAGCTAAAGGCACCACAAGGAAAATGCTTTCCCCGGGCTCCCATGAAACCAAGACCAGTCCCTATCACCTCAGAAAAGTGCTAAATTCAGGGCAAGTTCTCTCAAAATAAAAGGGTGGTTTGCCACCAACTCCTTCTTTTTGTCTCCAGGGGGTTTGATTCAATGCAGGGTTCCCTACACAAACTGAACGCCAGGATTTTCCAAAGGAAAAAGAAAGCACTAAAAAACCATGTCAAAACAGGCTTTGGGCAAGAATTTTAAGAGGTAAGTGCTTAAAGCCACCAGAAACTAATGGAGCTGTAGAGAGCAATTAATTACCCTGGACTGTGTCTGGATCCCAATTTATTCAGGACCTGGACAGAGTCAGATCCTGATTTCTCTCCTTTTGTTTCTCCTCTCACCTCTGTGTGCCTGGTGCAGGCTCAGAGAGCCTTGCTCCGGAGTCTTCCTCTGGTTTTGGGGCTGGGACCTGGTTGGATTGGGAACATTGAGATACATTTAACCATAATTTCCTTTGGAGCAAGAGGATTGAGGAATATTCAGAGATACCAGCTTTAAAATTCTGCATATCAATGCTCTGTAGTGGATCTGTTGGTATGGAGTGACCCCACGACTTGCTCTAACAGCATTCCTGGCCTGGATGTTGAGAATTGGCCCTTCCCACACAGCTTTTCCTGGTTGTCCCTTCGGAGTCTCCATCTCTTCTTCTGTACTTCCAATCTGGATCCCTGCATAAACAAAATAAAATTAATTTAATAAATTTCTTCACCTGAGAGAGACCACCCCAGCAACACAAGAGGAGCCAATTCCTCATGCTAAATCCTCCCTGAGGAGAAAAATCCCACAAGCACTCCTAGAACTCTCCCTAATCTGATAAAACGATCCTGTCTCAGACTCGAGTTTGCATTTTAGCTGGCGAAGAGAGCTCCAGATGGGAAAGCATCGCTAAATTGCCTTTCTTAGATTAATGATAGCAATAATGAGGCCTGGCCTCACCTGGAGGAGAACGCCCCACTGCAGAGATGTCAGACAAGCAGCAGGGAGATCTTGGAGCAATTTTAGGTTATCTACACACAGACAGTGACCTTTGAAGGCTTTGCCCACCGGGGAGAAGTTATGGAGCTAAGCAAGCGGGGAGAACACGTGAAGCTGGAGAATGATTTCCTCTGGAAGCAGCTCATCCATTACTGGCAAAACAGACCCACCACGCTCCAGAACATAATTCTGAGCGTGTTCACAGTTGCTAGGGAAGTTAAAAGTCAGGCTGCTACTCGTTAAAACAAAGTGTGACACAGATGTCCAGCAGGAAAAGGATGTGATTGTGCAGGCAGAACTGAACCTGCTTTGAAGGTGAAGCACAGGGTGGTTGGACAAGGTTTTACATAACCTTCTGTCCAGGTGTAAGACCTGGGATAAACCCTGGAAGATCAAAAAGGGGCTGTGCACTGAGGGTTTTCCTGCAAAATCTATGTGGGATCCCCGTGCCATCTCTCATCTGATTTGGTGCAGAAATAGCAATTTTTGGTACGGATTTCTAGCATAAAGCCAAGGACAAATGTTTATTAGTGGATGAGCTGAAAAGAGGGAAAAGCTCCTAGGAGCGAAATCCCACCAAGGCTCTGTTTCACCAGACTTCCCCCGGTGACAGTGCAGACATCTGCATTTGAGCTGATCACTGAAATTAATGACTACTAAGTGCTGCAACTTACAATTCCTTGACCTATTTTAAGTGTCTGGTTTAGGCTGACTGAACTGATCCTGCAAAAAATATGTTTCTTCTTGTCATCTCCAAAGGTGCTGATAACAGAACACGCTGTGATACAGCACATGCTGGAGCTTTACAGCCTTGTTACAACACTCACCAGCCACAGACAGTTCAAGGTCAGGATTTTCCCAGAATATCTGCAAATTTTCTCTAATTTGCTTGGTTTTAACGTGTTCCTGGCTGATGTGCATTTGCAGCCCGTATCTGGGTGCTACAGATCATTTTGCTCCCATGAAAGTCTAATCTGCCCAAATATTATTGTCTATGTTAAATGAATAAAAAAAAATGGTTTGGAGGAAGATGTGCTGAATATTTCTGCAGTTAAAAAATAATTAGACCTGCAAAAGGATGTAAGGGGAGCAAGAAGTAGAATCATTTATGTAAAAGAAGATATTTGGATGTTCTAGAGAAGATGAGGGCAGAACAGGTTCTTGCATTATGAGAAAACAAAATAATTCCAAGCATGAAATAGCAGAGAGACAGGTGGAGTTATCACAAATATCTCCACAGATATACAGAGTGTGGAGATGTGAAAAGCTGAGGCAGAGAGAGACCTGAGAGGGATCAGAAGTAGAAATGTAAGTGGGGTCTCTGTCCCTAGCTGTGATCAAATCTGGGCAAGGTGTCTGAGCAGCAGGCAAAGAGCTGAGGCTGCAGGGGCCAGCTCAGCCAAACAAGGAGGAAGGATAAACACAAAAAAATAATCAGAGATGGAAGAAATCAGACTAAAGAATTTCTAAGACAAAAAAAATTAGAAAACTGGGAATATCTGTAATTTTTCTTTATTTTTTAATGTGCATATTGAATTCGAGGGTGTAACTTCTGGATGAGTTTAGATATCTGAGGAGTTGGTGGCAGACGTGATCCCAGCACCGAGAACTTCTTCCTTCCTCAGAGAGAACTTCTTCCTTTCTCTCCTGAAGCAGCATTTCATGGTTTCCCCTCCCTGCTCACGGAGAACTCCAATGAGTCACGATTATGCAAAGATACAGCACTCGCTGCTTGCAGCTTTTATTTGTATACCAGGCATCGTTTGGACTTTATTGTTGCCATTTTCTTTCTATCTCTAATACCAGGCCTGCCCTCAAACCCCCGGAATCCTTTAAAACACACAGTTCATTAGTTCTGTTTTGAAAAGCATTGTAAACACCGAAAATACATCTCAGACGGGGATGTCTGGAATTGATAATGAAATTATGGCTCGTTCTGGGGCAGAGGGATCCATAAAACAGATATTAATGTGGAACTCGAGCCCTTGGATCCTGCAATATGAAGAAAGCTCCCGGATAAAGTGCCATTAACGGCATTAATGTGTGGTTTCCATTTTAATTTCTCTGCAGAAGATCCTCAGAGCCGTTCTGTTTCTCCCACATCGGGATGTTTTGCGATATCGTTTATCCCACGTCAGGATGTGTTTTCCCCCTTTTCAGCTTTGGAAGCCCTGCAGTTTGGATTGGGTTACAACCCCAGAAGGGTGGTACCGCCCTGGTGGAGCGTCAGGAATTAATTTCTACCCTTTGCTGCATGATTTTCTGAAGGTTTCTACACGCTGCTCTGTGTTTGATGCATAAGCTCCTAGCTTGGGGTACAAGGGAGGTACAGAATTAATTTAGGCCGTGCTGGGTGAACAAACCAGGAGGGAATTCGCTCATTAGCTGAACACGTCATTCCCAAACTGCTGGTCCTTCACCTGTACAAGATGCAGGCTTTGTGCTTTGTCATTGGGAGAATGAGTCTGAGACTAAATTAGCTTTAATTGCACTTGCTGCTAGTGAGGATTTTGCTTTCTAATGCTCCTGGAGA